>JAIUZE010070723.1:0-78835 GCA_022085475.1 Heliosperma pusillum | reverse complement strand
TGCTCTCTTCCTTCTATCTAGGTGCTTCTTTCTTTCCAACTTGTTTGCCTCTTGGAAATTACTCTTAATAACTCCTCCATTTTACCATTGGTATCCTTACCTTCCTCTTGTAACATTTTTGTGGATGCCATACCCATTTGTTTGTGGTATATTATACTTGGTCGGAAGAACTTTGAGTTTTGTGGAGTATTAGTATTTTTTGGAATGAATTTTGTGATTTGAGGAAAATGGTGTAGATCTAAATTCACCCTATATTGATGATTGGTTGTAACTCTAAGGAAAGGTAGTAAGATAAGTTTGATGATTTTAATGCTTGATGCTTGCCATGACTAATGTGTAGATAGTTCATGGTATTTGATGGTGTAAGGTTGAATGAGTTGGCTATGACTTCTTAACTCAATTAGTAATTTAGTCCTTTGGACTTAGAAGTTTAGTATTGTTTTGAAGACCAAGCTTATGATATGTCTAATTGGTGTAAATAAGAAGTTTTGAATGATATTTTGAAGGTGCGAAATACTTTTGAGGTTAAGTGACGTCTTGTGGTTTCCTATTGTGTGTTTGTGAGTATAGGTTTGGTGGAAAAGCATTTGGCTATAGTTCTTGGATTTAAAGATATGATCTTATCTTATGGTATCGGAGACTCGTTTGAAGTGGTAAGGTTTCGGTAAGTTGAACCATATTACTTGAGGATTATAGATATGAGAGAGATTCGATGATGTGATCTAGGATGGAAATACCCTGGGATGTTAATGATGATGTTTGGCTTGACGTTGTACTTTGATAATAATGAACTCGTGGGCTATAGACTTGAAAATGACCAAGTATAAGAGAGTATTTGTTAGTCCTTCAATTAAAGAAACCTTTGAGGTTGTGTTGAATATTTGAGCTAAAGGAATGTTACAATGCTTGAGTTGCAATTCCACATTTGGGAATCCGTGTGATATGAAAGGATGGATGAATTGGGTTGTAGTTGATTTGTAGAATTTTGGCGTACCTTACTTTGATGATTGTGGTACGATGGTCCCTTGTAAGAGACCTTTGTTTGGGATGAGTTAATTTACTATCACCCTAAGTCTGAAAGGAGAAACTTTGTGGATTAAACCTTAAACCTTTACTTGTGCCATCATCCCTTTTCATTTCCATTCTTGAATGTTTTTGTCAAGATTGGTCTTTAAGAAATCGCATGCTCGTATCTTATTTCTTACTCAGATATATTCATACCTCTACAATCTGCTTTGTCTCTTTCTTGACCTCGTTATTTTCAACGCTCCTCTCTTGTAATCTCGTGCCTTATTTATTCTCGTGTTCTCCTTGAGATTCCGTATCGTTTGCTTTCTCGTTGCTCCTTCATCATTTCTCTAGTGTATTGGATATTCCGTTTGTAAGGCTCAGAGAATAGGCGTGATGTAATTTTGGATTCTTTAGCTAGAATATGTGTCGTTGGATTGAGCAAATTTCATGTTATATTTCATCATGGGAAATAGGACTTAAGCTCTAGGATGAATCCTAATAGTGATAATGTATCCTCTCTTGGTGATGTTAGATTTGGAGTTTGGCATTGTAGTGTTGTTTTGAGAATGGAGTTGATCATGATAATAGTTCGTTGTTGTTGGGTACTATAACGGTTTCTTGGTATGTCATTTGAGAATTAGATGTCTCTAATTGGTGGATTCTAAAAGAGACTTTGCATTAGGGTAATTAAGCCAGTAACTAAAGTTTGAGGAGTAATGTCATAAATGAAAATCGATTCATTTTGAGTTTTAGATGAATTAAATGATTTGAATGGTTGTCTGATTGCCAAGTGATTGGTCAATTGTGGTTGGAATTAGTAATTCTCTTTTATTCTTAAGGAATCATAGTTTGAGATTGAGAAATGTTCGTTTCAAGCTTTGAATAGTGAGTGCTCAGTTGTTATGGATTATGGAGTTAGAATGGTGAACCCATTTATCTTGAGGATTGGTAACCACCATGGTTTGCTAATGTGACTATTTATATTTGAGGCTTCGAGCGTAGTAATGATCGAATTAAGGATGGTATGGCGTATTAAAGAATTCTTATAAGCGATAATGGATTGTTGATTTTCCCTTGTCGTGAGACTTTGGATGAGACTAGTTGGATCCTAGATAATTATGTTTGTTGCGTGGATTGTGTTTTAACTTTTGAGGATGAGAAAGTTCATTGTAAATTTAGGATAATGAGTTTGAAGTAAAATGGATTAAAGGATTTCATGGAAAGTCTCTTTACCTTGTGGTTGTTAGTGATCATGTTTCCCTAGATAAATATTTTGTTGGTGGTTTCTAGTAAGAGTTTTGATGAAACTAAGAAAATTAGAGTATGTAACGAATCTTTCATGTGGATTGTTAGTTGTGGAGTCTACCGTGCCGATGGACCTTAGTAGATTCTTATTGGATTCGAATAATTGGGATCTGTTACTCGAAGTTTCGTGATTATGGAATATTTTTGTAAGATTTCTGATGATTGAAAATGATGAGTTGCAAATTGGGTAAATTGCATCCTCTTGAGGATTTGGTTTATTAGTAGAGTTAGTGATGTCGAATTCTTCTAGATCTTCCTGCCGACTTTATCTTAATCTTCCTATCCCTAAGAATACGATTTGTTTTGTTTTTGCGTGTTTTGTATATATTTTGTTATCGTGATTTGTGAACTTAATGTTCGAGTCGCTCTATGTACGTGTAATGTGTTTGTATTTTGATTGTATCTTTGATAAAACTTTCAAATTTCCATATTATATTTCTATTTTAACGTTTCAAAGAAGTCTAAAGATGGTTTGTGTACCCTCTTTTTAGAGAAAATGGATTTCTTTTGCTTGTATATTTGAATTTTGCGTTTGGTTGGATGTTTGCACTTGTCCTGCACTTACTAACGTTGTTTTGAATTTCGATTTCACTATTTCGACATTGCTTTGATTTGGATAATTAGAGTTCTCGTTCGCGACGAGCATTCTTGAGATCCGTACGTAAGTTTCACACTTATGAAAATTCTCCTTAAACCGTTTTCGAGAAGAACCTCGTTTCATAAATGTTTTCCTTGTAAAAGCTTTCTTGTTTATTTTTTTTAAAACCGATTCTTGTCTTTGATACTTTTGTTTTCTACTATCAAGTTTCGAGGACGAAACTTTTTAAAAGGTGGGGTGATTGTAACACCCGGAAATGTACCCTAGTTTTCTAGTGAAAATATTTTACGGATACTTTTCAGTAAATTTAAGTTTTAATATAGAATTTTATATTCCGAATCGAATTTAGAATTTCCGAGTTCGTATTTGGAATTTCCGCGAGATTCCATGAGAATCCCGTCTTAAGGCGAGTTTGACTTTTGTTGACTTTTTTCCTTACATAACTCACACTCCCTCCTTAACCTATTTTTCATTCATTCAACACAAAACATTACTTCTTCCTTAAGCAAACCAAAAACCTTGCCTCCCTCTTTGATCCATTCTTATAATCATCCTAGCTCATTCGTTTCTTGCTAGAATTCACGTAAGTTCGTCTCATTCTTCCTCTCTTACCTTCCTCTATCCGTATTGGTAATAAAATTACCGTCTTTCTCGCTTTTTAAATTATCCGTCTTTCTCAAGGTGAAATATATTCATCTTTTATTACCTAATTGTAGGTGGAGACTACTAGGAAGGCTTAGTAATCGATTAAAGACGCGTAAAGGTAACGGTGAAGGGTTACTCGATATCATTTACGTGTTTTACATGCTTTATATGCTATAAATCGTATTTAGAATACGAATAGAAGCTTAGGAATCATGTTATGATTAATGAATGTTGTTATATGATGAATGTTGATGATGTATATTGATTGTGATGATTATTAGAAGTATATTTGAGAATTGAAATGAATTGGTTAAGAAAGGAAGGCTCACGGGTGAAGGGGTGCTCCCTGCCGGTCGCCTTGCTGCCGGTCTGCCCACCGGCAGGGAACACATCAGTAACATCTTTGGCAAAAATTTGGTATTTGTATGAAGAGGTGTTCCTCGCCGGTGCACCGGCCGCCGGTCACTATGCCGGCCTGGAACACATTTCTCTGTTTTGGATGATTTTTGGTTTTTTTGCCTGTGTTCTGAGCCGGCCCACCGGCCGCCTCCCTCCTGACCGGCCTGGAACACGGCTGTGATCTTTCCCTTTAATTTCTAAAACTTGTAATTTATAATAGTTCGCATGATCCGTTTATCGTATAATTTTACGTAGTGACTTATAATATTCATGTTTTGGATATATGACTTTTCACTCGCTTGTATCACATGTTTTGTGACGGTTTTTGCTATGTCCCACTTTGAGTCGGTTTTTACAAATGTTACGGTTTGAGCACTATTTTGTCTTGTGCTTTGTACTCTCATTCCCTTGGCTACCTTCCCGTTCGTAAGGCTGGAATGTCGGAACGGAGAGGTATCCTACTGCTTAATTGCATGTGTAGTGGGCATACGACGACGTTGTTGGGAGTTGAACGCTATGCGTTGATCGACCCGGCCGTCAAATGTTGTGTACTTGCGAGGTGGTGTTATTTGCATGTAGCGTACCGCTTGTTATGAGGCTTGAGCTCTTTTCCGCCTCTTTCGTGAATTGATCTACCGAATTTGGGGTACTCGGCGTCTATGATTGACCGAGTCTTGGATGCGAAACGTTTATCGCATGTCGAATCGGAACACGTTATTCCGAGAGTCTGGCCAGGTTTAGACTAGGACCGTATTATTATCGTCGTCCTACCGGAGGAAATTAGTGCACATATACAAAATTTAGCATCGTGTATGAGTTCAGGGAAATGCTTATCCCGTGGATGCCTGTTAATCATACTTGCCATGTACACGGTGCTAGTGCGTTTCATTTACCGTGAGAGTTGTCGTCTTTGAGTCGTCGTTCTTTGAATGCGTGATTTCATGATATTATTCATGGTCATTGCATGATTGGACACCGTCAATGTCTTGGTTCGTGAATGGATGATAATATGTTGGGTATTATGTGATCATCGCATGACTTGACTTGGTTTGTTTGTCGAGTCTCAATCTTATCAATCTTATACCGCTAACGGTGAGATGCAAGCCCTAGTGAGCGTATTCGGTTGCCTAAGAGTGTCTTCCCCGAGTCTTTGAAGAACATGATGGTTTCGGATTTGATTTCCACATGATCTTATTATTATTTATCGAATTGCCTATCTATTCTTATCGTATCTCACATGTATATCTATATATGCATGATTTTACTTTTGTATTTCCTTTATGTACGTTTAATGTGATATGGCTGGGAGAACCCGGAGTTACTCCCCACTGATTGTGGCGTTCATGTTTTTCATGGATGAACAGGTTGCTTGCATGGATGGCTTTTTGCTTATGCTATTTTGGGTTCGGGTGTGAGCTAGCGGGCGTTGTCCCTGGATGAAACACCTCTAGACGTTGTTTAGCTAGTTGCTAATTACTTTGTCTTTTGTTAACACTTTGAGAGACTACGTCTCTTGTGGTATTTTTATTTAGTTTGTAATATTTTGACACTCCTCGTATTTTTCTATCTTGCATGTATAAAGGTTTTTAAAATACCGTATTTTCCGCTATATAATTCACATGCTTGTATGTTTTATATTTCCGCATTCGCGAGGGTTGTCACATATTTCTCTTCCCTTTTTCTCTTGTAGTGTTAGAATATCAATTTAACAAAACCCCCAATTCCGATTCTTTGACAGACTTAGCAAGTTATAGGATTCTATCTCCCTATGGATTCGACACCCGACTGCCTTTACTGCATTTTGTTGAGACCGTTAGGTTTTATCTTGGATAGGGTTGCGACAGCCGTATCAATATCATTACGTGTTTTAATGTGTTTTCTATGTTAGTAATCGTATTTAGAATAGGATTAGTAATCATAGGAATTGTGTTGTTGATGATAATTGTTGTTAGTTGATAATTGATAATGAGAATTGATGATTGATGATGTTAGTTGATGTTTGTTGTATGATGTTTGAGAGGAAGAGACGATTTTCGTGCATAATAGGTCCCAACCGGCCGACCGACCGTCGGTCAGCTGACCGGCTGGGAAGTGGCTGATGTTGGATTGTTTGTTACGTAAAAATTTGGTATGCTTTATATCTCAGTCGGCCGACCGGCAGCCGGTCAACCGAGCGACTGAGACACACCTTATTTCTTCCTGCATTTTCTCGTATGATATTGGATCCAGCTGGGTAGCCGGTAGCCGGTCCCATTGACCGGCTGGATTACACTGTATTTTCACTTATTTTCAAATGTGACATTGGTGCCAGCCGGGTAGCCGACAGCCGGTCCCCTTGACCGGATGGCACACGCTGCCAACTCCTTTGAAATTCTTTCTTATGTTTTCATTTATAATATTTCCCATGGTTCGTTTATCGTATAAATTTACGTAATGACTTTAAATATTAATGTTTAGAATATATGATATTCCATTCACTTGTATTGTATGTTTTGTGACGGTTTTTCATATATCCCACTTTGAGTTGGTTTTACACATGTTACGGTTTGAGGACTAATTGTTAAGTGCTTTGTACTCTCATTCCCCGGCTACCTCTTTGTTCGTAAGGCTGGAATGTCGGAACGAGGAGTGTATCCTTACTGCTTAATTGCATGTGTTAGTGGGCATATGACGACGTTATTGGGAGGCGAACGCTTTGCGTTGATCGACCCGGCCGTCAAATGTTGTATACTTGCGAGGTGGTGTCATTGCATGTAGCGTACCGCTTGTTTATGATGCTTGTGCCCTTTCCGCCTCTTTCGTGAATGTTGACCGAATTTGGGGTACTCGGCTTCTATTTGGTTGACCGAGTCTTGGATGCGAAACGTTTATCACATGTTGAATCGGAAAATGTTATTTCGAGAGTCTGGCCAGGTTTAGACTAGGATCGGATATTTATATCGTCGTCCTACCAGGAGGAATTGTGTTTACATATACGAAATGATGAATCGTGTATGTGTTCAGGGAAATGTTTATCCCTTGGATGCGATTTTAATCATAACGGCAATGTACATGGTGCAAGTGCGTGTCATTTAACGTGAGAGATGTTGTCAACGTATTGTACGTTTGAATGGATGATCATATGATTGATTATTTGTGATCTTTGGATGACTTGGCATGGTTTGTTTGTTGAGTCTCACTCTTATCAAACTGATGCCGCTAACGGTGAAATGCAAGCCCAAGTGAGTGTATGGTTGCCTAAGAGTGTCTTCCCCGAGTCTATCTATAGTATGATGGTTACGGATTTGTACTTCATGTACCGATATCTTTACATATTGAATTGCCTATTTATTGTTCTCGTACTGCACATGTATATTTATATATACATGCTTCTACTTTTGTATTTCTGTTTAAGTTCGTTATTTGTGATATGGCTGGGAGAACCCGGAGTTACTCCCCACTGACTGTGGCGTTCATGTTTTTCATGGATGAACAGGTTGCTTGATTGGATGGCTTTTTGCTTGTGGTATTTTGGGTTCGGGTGTGAGCTAGCGGGCGTTGGCCTTGACGATTCACCCCTAGACGTTGTTTAGCTAGTTGCTAATAACTTTGATATTTGATAACATTTTGAGAGACTACGTCACTTGTAGTATTTTATACTTTGGTTTGTAATTATTGACATTCCTCGTATTTTTATCTTAGCATGTAGAAAGCTTTAAAAATACCATATCTTCCGCTATATAAATCACATGCTTGTTATGTTTTATTTCCGCATTCGCGAGGGTTGTCACAGCTGGTATCAGAGCTTTAACGCTCCCGACGCACACACGTGAACCCTAAACATAAACTACTTGACCTTGAAATAATAAATGAGAGATGGGTAGAAGTTAAGGACTTTACGTGGTAGTCTATTTGTTTATGCTAAGTGTTAGGATTAACTTGTTTTGTTTTTGTTTCTTATGAAGATGGTTAGACCTCGACTAGTAGAGAATGTTATGCTAGAAGCTCTTACGCAAGTGTTGAAGAATCAACAGGATGCGGCTAATGCTCACGCCGAGCAAGTCCCTCCCCGTAGAAAGACAATCACCAAGGAGGCTATGCTTGGCTGGCTAGCCAAATTGCTAGAAGCAAGATCGTGCCGTATGGTGGAGAACCGGACCCTACCGAGCTATCGGAGTGGTTTCGGGAGATGGAAAAGCAATTCGACTTGTACCAAGTCCGTGAAGAGGACAATGTGAGGATTGCTAAGCATTTCCTTGTAAGGGAAGCCGACAATTGGTGGACGATTACTAGTGCCACCGCTACTCTTGAAGCCGATTTCAATTGGGCTTGTTTCAAGGCTCTTGTTGAAGGCCGATTTTATCCTAGGGAGCTCAAGCAACAAAGGCTAAAGGAATTCATTGATTTCAAGCAAGGTGACTTGACGGCTCAAGACTTCACCACACAATTCAACAAGCTTGCTTATTTCGCACCGAGGCTCATCAAGGATGATGAAGACCGAGCTTTATACTACCGCAACAAGCTTAGTGGTTTACTCCAAAGCAAAGTAAGGAGGAATTCCACTTCTTTTGGGGAGTTGTATGATGAAGAATCCCTATCCTTCCTTCACTGCTAGGCCAAATTTCTATGAAAAAAGGTCGTTTACTCCTTCGTCTTCCAATTCTTATGCCAACAAGAGGAGATTCAACCTTCCCCCAAATGCAAATGCAAGCGCTCGCGCTCCTTTCATTCCTCGAGCTACTTCTAACGTGGCTCATAGGCCTTATGCTCTCCCTCAAGCTCAAGCTCAAGCTCAAGGTCGCTTTTGTAACCGTTGTAGACAACCACACCACTCCGGTGTAGCATGTTACAACCGATCTTATGTTTGCTTCTTTTGCCAAAAGACGGTTCACCGTTATGATGATTGACCCGATCGGAAGTTGCCCCCTCCAATTGCCAAACCTAAGGGTTCTATCTTCGTTCTAAGCCGAGCCGAAGCCGATGCTTATCCGGAGATAATTACGGGTATGTTCTCAATCTTAGAGCAACCGTGTCTTATTCTATTTGATACCGGTGCTTCTATGTCCTTTGTGTCTTCAACTTATGCTAATAAATTATCAATCAAGCCTACTTCTAGTGAGGATACTCCCATATCCTTACCATCCGGAGAAATTATCTCTTGTTCTACTCTATATCCAAATGTTCCAATATTTATTGCGGGTACTATCTTTCCCGCTAATCTCCTTAAGTTTCCTCTGGGAGAGTTCGATGTAATCCTAGGTATTGATTGGTTAGCGTTATACCATGCTAGATTTGAGTGTAAAGATCAAAAGATTTATTCAAAGAGTCCTTTAGGAGTAAGAATAACCTATAAGGGATCTCATTCCCGAATAGGTGTGTCTTTGATTTCCGCAATGAAGTTGGTGAATATGGTAAGAAAGGGTCACCAAGCATACTTGTGTATTGTGACTTCTACAACTACCTCCTTACCAAAGATTGAAGATGTACCTATAGTTCGTGAATTTGTTGATGTATTCCCCGAAGACTTGCGCGAGATCCCTCCTGAGCGTGATGTTGAGTTTTCCATTGATCTTGTACCTGGTTCCGGACCCATAGCTAAAGCTCCATACCGTATGGCTCCAACCGAATTGAAAGAGTTAAGGAAGCAGCTTGATGATATGATTGAAAAAGGTTTCATTCGACCAAGTGCCTCGCATTGGGGTGCTCCCATTCCATTTGTGAAGAAGAAAGATGGTTCTATAAGACTTTGTATTGATTACCGTGAGTTGAACCGAATTACAATCAAGAATAGGTATCCTTTGCCAAGAATTGAAGATTTGTTTGATCAACTAAAGGGTGCTTCTACTTTTTCCAAGATTGATTTGAGATCCGGATATCACCAAATTCCCGTTCGTGATGTCGATATACCGAAGACCGCTTTTAGTACAAGATATGGTCACTTTGAGTTCAAGGTGATGCCATTTGGATTGACTAATGCTCCCGCTATTTTTATGGATCAAATGAACCGCACATTTAGTGAGTATCTTGACAAGTGTGTTGTGGTGTTCATCGACGACATCCTTATTTTCTCCAAGACCGAAGAAGAGCATGCTATTCATCTAAGGACTATTTTGGGTGTCGTTCGTCGTCAAAGGTGGTTTGCCAAATTCTCCAAGTGTGAATTTCGGTTACCTAAAGTGTCCTTTCTTGGACATGTAATTTCTAAAGAAGGTGTGATGGTAGACCCTTCGAAGATTGAAGCTGTGGTTGATTGGAAGAGTCCGATCGATGTTAGAGAAGTTCGAAGTTTTCTTGGTTTAGCTGGTTATTACAGTAGATTTGTCAAGGATTTCTCAAAGCTTCCTAGACCGATGACCCAATTGTTGAAGAAAGAAACCAAGTTCCTATGGAATGAAGCTTGTGAAGCCGCTTTTCAAGAGTTAAAGAAAAGGTTGACTACCGCTCCGGTGTTGACTTTACCTAAAGATGGTGTAGACTTTGATGTCTATTGTGATGCTTCCAAGATGGGATTGGGTTGTGTACTTATGCAAAGTAGGAAAGTGGTTTCTTATGCCTCGAGACAGTTGAGATTCATGAAGTGAACTACCCTACTCATGATTTGGAATTAGCCGCCGTTGTCCGTGCCTTGAAAGTGTGGAGACACTGCCTTATTGGTGTTCAGTGTCGTATATTCACCGATCACAAAAGTTTGAAGTACATATTTACTCAAAAAGAGTTGAATATGAGGCAAAGAAGATGGGTGGAATTGCTGAATGATTATGATTTTGAGTTGTTGTACCATGAAGGGAAGGCTCATGTTGTTGCCGATGCTCTTAGTAGGAAATCTTCTCATGCTTTGAATGCTATGTGGGTTTTACCCGATGATCTTTGTGCCGAGTTTTGAAAGTTGAAGTTGGAATTCGTGGAACGTGGATTTGATTATGTTGGTGCTATGGTTGCCGAACCTGTTTTTCTCCGTGAGATCCGCGAAAGCTAAGTTGATTATCCTACCTACAAGTCTATTCAAGCCAAACTTCTTGAAGGGAAAGCTAAAGACTTCAAGATTGATGACAAAGGTGTTCTTCGATTCCATGACCGTTTGTTTGTGCCTAATGCTCTAGACTTAAGAAAGCGAGTTCTTGATGAAGCTCACCTTTCTCCTTATTCTATCCACCCCGGAGGTGATAAGATGTATAAAGACTTGAAGCTACAATTTTGGTGACCGAATCTAAAAGGCTATGTTGAGTCTTATGTTGGAAGATGTCTTACTTGCCAACAAGTGAAAATCGAACACAAAAGGCCCGGTGGATTGCTACAACCTTTGGATATTCCACTATGGACGTGGGAATCTATTTCGATGGATTTTGTTATGGCTTTGCTAAGGACCGTTGGAAGTAAAGATGTCGTTTGGGTTATTGTTGATCGTTTGACTAAGAGTGATAGATTTATTCCGATCAAAGAGACTTGGAGTTTAGATCGACTAGCGAAAGCCTATGTTGATGAGATCGTTAGATAGCATGGTGTTCCCAAGGAAATCATATCCGACCGAGATCCGAGGTTTTATTCGATATTTTGGAAGGCCTTACAAGAAGCCATGGGTAGTAAGTTATTGATAAGTACCGCATTTCATGCCGCTACCGATGGTCAGGCCGAGAGGACTATCCAGACTTTAGAAGACTTGCTTAGGGCTTGTGCACTCGACTTCCAATCTAGTTGGGAAAAGAGTCTACCGTTGTTGGAGTTTTCTTACAACAGAAGTTATCATGCCTCGATCAAGATGGCTCCTTATGAAGCTCTCTATGGAAGAAAATGTCGAAGTCCTATTTGTTGGGATGAATTGAGTGATGTTCGTGACTTAGGTCCCGATGTTCTTGTTGAAACTATTGATCATGTGAAAGTCATTCGTGATAGAATGAAAACCGCTCAGGACTGACAAAACTCTTATGCCGAGGTCTGAAGAAGACCGTTAGAGTTTGAAGTTGGAGATAAAGTATTCTTGAAAGTATCTCCGTTGAAGGGTGTTAAAAGATTTGTTGTAAAGGGTAAATTGAGCCCGAAGTACATTGGACCCTTTGTTATTGTAAAAAGGATTGGTGCCGTAGCTTACAAGTTGGACTTGCCTCCGAATTTGAATAAAGTTCATGATGTATTCCATGTTTCTCAATTAAGGAAGTACATTAGTGATCCAAGCCATGTTTTTTGATACGGATATCGCAACCCTATCAAAGATAAAACCTAACGGCCTCCACAAAATGTAGTAGAGGCAGTCGGGTATCGAATCCACGGGGAGAGGGAATCCTATAACTAGCGAAGTCTGTCAAAGTAACGAAATTGGGGGGTTTGTTTAATTGATTTTCTAACACTACAAGAGAAAAGGGGAAGAGAAATAAAGAGCGAAATAACAGAAAGCAGAAGAACTAGGATCGTCGATTCCCCATGGCATCTAGGGTCAGGATAAAAATCAAAGTAAAATCTAAATAGGTTTGTGGGTAGTGAAAAGGTCCTTTCGGTCCGCTATTCGCCCTAAGATACACTAACTTAGCTCTCGCCCTCATTAGCATAATCCCAATGTTCATCACTGATCTGCCCTCTTCCAATCTCTCGATCTAGGTCAAGGGGGTATCAAATCAATCAATTGAATGCGTCGACTCAAACAATTAATAGCTATTAAATGTGATGATTGCATCTAAACCTAATCTAAAGACTACTAATCAATTCATCTTACCTAAGCCACGGTTCCCCTAAAACCTAGCAAAGGAATTAGCTACGCATAATAGGAAGAAGAACAACAACAACAAAAAATAAGAAACAAAGAGACATAGAGAAATAATTAATTGAATTCAAGAACAATAATACCGAATTGGAAAGAAGAAGAAAGTCAGAGGAAGTCCTCCAATTCAGATCCAAAATAACAGTCAAAAGTAAAGTCTAGGTTAAGAAATTGGTTTCTAATCCAAAGTCTAGAGTCAGAAGTCTAGAGTGAGGAGCGAATCTATTGTTACGTAGTTTCACCCTTAAGTAGTATAACAAATTACAAGGCGTCCATTGCTTAATACAGTATCTCGCGAAGCCCATTAGTATGAAACATCTCGATCGAGTAGAATTCGTTGTCCAAATCACTCGATCGAGTAACACTAGTGCTCGATCGAGTAAATGCCCAAAGCCAGCAGCTCGATCGAGTAGAATAGTTACTCGATCGAGGTCTTCTAAATAATAGAGTAGTCGATCGAATGCTTGTACACCTCGAACGAGTGTTTTGCTCGTGGATTTCGTTCCTTCATTCCCTCAACACGACTCCATGCATTCCGAGACACCAATATTCCTTTCCGACTCACTTATGCATGCTTGAGAAGCTACAAAATGGCTAGTTTTCCGTCATTCTGGTCTATATCTGCAAATATTACAAAACAAACCAAAGTAGACTATTTGGGGGATATTTGTAGTAAAACACTTCTAAATTAGCATGGAAATGCGTGCTAATATGGCCTAAAAGGTCTATATAAAATGCACGCATTAAACTTCCCCAAACCAAAGCTTTGCTTGTCCACAAGCAAAAAGGATGCAAACAAATAAATGGAACAAATAAATTCCGGACTACCGCAAATCGCCTGCTTGAACCAATTTAATGCAACAGTCAAACTCAGCAATGATATCAAATGCAAATGAACTGAACCGTCGACTTTGCCAGACCATCAATGTCGGACTCTCACGGGTCACTCTTCTCTCAGCAAAGCAAAGGGTAAGCATGTTATGTGCAAGAGAGAGAAGGAGAAAATAGTCGCTCACCTAACTACGACCGTTGCGTTCATGCAATGCTAACTAACATGATAAAAGATTCAGTAACCATACACACGCACAACCACCATTCAAGGACTATCACATGCCGAATACTCGCAACATTTGGATAAGTGAGGTTATGGGTAAGAAGGGGCAAAACAATTGATGCGTGTATTTTATATAGACTTTTTAGTCCATTTGTGCACGCATTTCTATGCCATTTAGGTGATATTATATCACCGTATGCCCCTATTTGGCTACTTTGTACTTCCATTACCATTTTTTAGGTACAAGCTGCATAATAGCAGAAACCGAGCCAAAACAGCCCACTTTGCATGCATTTAGGAGAATGGAAGGATCGGAACAGGAAATCTTGCATGGGGAAGCGTGAAACCATTCATCATCAAGCCCAAAGTCATGACTCGCACTATGTGCCATGCCAAAAGACCTCGATCGATTATATATTTGGTCGATCGAGGAAAGTTGAAGAGAAAAATTGCTCGATCGAGCTGTCCTGTGCTCGATCGAGTGGTAGCCGCTGAAAAGTTGCTCGATCGAGTAGAATTGTTACTCGATCGAGTGATTTCCTCCAATAAAGTCCTCGATCGAGTGGTTATTTCCCTCGATCGAGTAGAATCTATCATTGGCCTTAAGTCCATAGCTTAATTAGGGTTTACGAGTCGTGTTTTGCATTATATAAACTCTTATTTACGTCATTAGGATTATTCAGAATCATTAGGATTCAGAACCCTTAGGGTTCGGAATCATTAGCATTAATCTTTCATTAGTTTCTGAACTTTATCTTTGGTTTGCATTCGGGTTTATCGACGTAGGATTTGTTCTTTACGCCGGATTTGCTAAGATTGTAAACTCCTTTCCTCTTTTCTCTCTTTTATTCTTAACCTTTGTCTTAATCACTGTTTACTCTTCTTAGTTACTGCTGCGTTATTGATCATGCTTGTTAATTACGATTTTATTATGTCTAATGTCATATGTTTAATCGTCTTAGTTAGTATCGTCAATAACATGAGTAGCTAATTCTCTTGTATGTTGGGATGAGGGAAACTGTAGTAGAGGCATGTTAGGATAGATTATTTTAGTTCGTCTTGAATATGAGAATCAGTCTAAGCAATTTAATTGAGGTTTAGTAGAATGAGTGCACG
Source organism: Heliosperma pusillum (assembly GCA_022085475.1). Classification (NCBI taxonomy): domain Eukaryota; kingdom Viridiplantae; phylum Streptophyta; class Magnoliopsida; order Caryophyllales; family Caryophyllaceae; genus Heliosperma; species Heliosperma pusillum. The sequence goes on along the minus strand of JAIUZE010070723.1, from coordinate 63,979 downwards.
CAAGAGACTAGGCTAGGTGGTTAACCCCGACCTGGATCGAGAGATTGGAATGGAAGGCTTGCTTAGAATTGATAGGTGACTCCTAAGAGGACGAGAGTTAATTAGGAAAATCCCTAGGGTGGTTTGAGACCGAGAGGAGAAAACCATTGCCCTTCTCATTGATAGATTGACTGACTTAGTTGACCCGTAGATGCCGATACTGCAGCGGACCGAATCCTAGCATATTTCTCTTTATCTGATTTATTCCATATCTATTTCTTCCTTTATTTCTCTTCCTTTAATCTTATTTAGTTTAGTTAAAACCAATTTTCAAAACCCCTATATTGTTTCTTGCAGATTTAGATTTCAGTTAATTAGTTTCCTCCCTATGGAGATCGACTCTACTTCCGCTATCTTCTTAGTTAGTAGACTTAGGTTTTATTTTTGGTGTATAACGACCACATCAACAATAATGGAATAGAGGAGGTAAAGCGTCAAGCTAGCTACCTGAATCTCAATCAAATGACAAAATCCGTCTTCTTATCTTATAATGAAGTACACGGCCATGATTCGACCGACAACTCACTAGAACCAAAAGGATGGAGTGGAAACGAAACTGGTTAGCTTATTCAACTCTTACTGAATCCCCATATGATATGAGTAAAGCATGGGAATAGAGACCGTTTTTCTTTTTCTTTTTTTTCTTTTCAAATATTCAGCTAACATTTCCACGGAGACAATTTCAACTTTGATTTCCAAATTCTTCAGATACCAACTCCGTGGCAAGAATGCAAACCAAACTGATCAAATGAAGCAAATACCTCAACAACCAACACTAGACTAGCTCGACGCAAGGTAGGCTAATTTTGGGATGTAGGTTGTGGGTCAACTGGCAGTTTTGGCTAAATGTGGAGTTAATTGGGTAATTAGAAAAAGGAAATTGCAAGCATTCTCCAAACATGTGATACCGACCACGAACCCGTACGTGCAGGCAATAAGAATCAGATTTCATATACATGCAATGCGATGACACGAGGGAGTAACTACTCACAATCCTATATGAACTGGTCATAGATGTCACCAGTTTAAGAGCTCTAATCCTCAGAATATGTAAGTAGGTTGCCAACATGTCAAGTCAAGTCTATTCGTTCAGCATCGATTAACAGCAAATGACCATGCAAGAGATATTAACTGTGCAAGGCTTAAGTCGAGACTCGATGAAGACTAGGAGAAAATTGTTCCGACTCGACTAAAATGCAAAAATAAACATGAAATTTTTTTGAAGTTTTTTGGAATTTTTGAGTGATTAACAATGCATACGAAAATGCAGTAAAAACGAAATGCAGACACGATATGGATGCAAAACCTCCCCAAACCAAATCGTACAATGTCCTCATTGTACAAAGTAAAGGAAAAAGAATTGCAAACTAGAGAGAGTCGGAAACTTACAGGAACGCGTGTATAACCGACTTCCCCAAACCGGAGCGGAAGGATGCACTTCAGGGATTCGATCGAGTAAAGCACGACTCGATCGAGTGGAAACGAGGTGAGGCCTTCTCGTTCGAGTAGAAAGCAGCTCGTTCGAGAGGTACCTTTGCAGAAGTGGTCGATCGAGTGACCCAAAATGCTCGATCGAGGGGGTCTAGTGCTCGATCGAGCGGAAATAATACTCGATCAAACAAAAAATGTCAGAGCAAGTAACACCAAAACTGCGAGAAGCAAGAAAGGACGCAATTGAATTGTTGGAACAGTAAAACAGAAATAAACTACTAAAAAGTTATGAATATGGTACAGCAAAACAATAATAGATCGGGTTGCCTCCCGATAAGCGCAGGTTTATAAGGTCCCGCACGACCCTGGAGCTTCAATCAACCAGCTCCTCGTTTCCGTCGAAGAAGAGCACTTCGACGCGACCCACAACACTGTCAGCTCCATAATAATGTTTCACATGATGCCCATTGACCTTAAACCGGTAGCCCTCGGAGTCTTCTATCTTAACGGATCCAAACTGAGTAACAGCAGTTACTGTGTACGGACCACTCCACCTGGATTTCAGCTTACCAGGGAATAGACGCAGTCTGGCATAGAATAGCAACACCTTCTGCCCGACTTGGAACTCGCGAGGTATGATTCTCTTGTCGTGCCAACGTTTGGTCTTTTCTTTGTAAATACGCGAGCTATCATAGGCATTCAGACGGAATTCCTCTAATGCATCGAGCTGCAACAAACGTTTCTCACCACACAAGTTAGCATCATAATTAAGTTGGCGGACTGCCCACCAGGCTTTATGTTCTAGCTCAACAGGTAAATGACAGGACTTCTCATACACTAATCGATACGGCGAGGCACCGATAGGTGTCTTAAATGCGGTCCTGTAGGCCCATAATGTGTCGTCGAGTTTGGCACTCCAATCCTTCCGTGATTTAGACATGACCTTACTTAAAATCTCCTTTAGTTCCCTATTAGAGACTTCAACCTGCCCACTAGTCTGGGGATGATACCCCAAACCCCTACGATGTTTGACACCATATTTAGACAGTAAGGTCGTTAGCTGCTGGTCCCTAAAATGCATACCCCTATCACTAATGACAACCCTAGGGACGCCAAAACGAGAGAAAATGGTCTTACGAAACAGCTTGATCACGGTCTTGGCATCAGAGTTGGGAGTAGCAATCGCTTCTACCCATTTAGACACATAATCTACAGCTACCAGAATATACCTTTTACCAAGACTCGACAGGAATGGTCCTTGATAATCAATGCCCCAGACATCGAAAATCTCGACCTCTAAAATGCCGTTTTGGGGCATCTCATGTCTCTTCGATATGTTTCCTGTCCGCTGGCAAGCATCACAGCTAGCAACAAAAACTTTAGTGTCAGCAAAAAGAGTCGGCCAATAGAAACCAGACTGTAATACCTTAGCCACGGTGCGCGATGGACCGTGGTGACCTCCACAAGGGGAAGAATGGCAGCCTTCTAGGATAGCTTTGATCTCCCACTGCGGAACACACCGTCGTAAAAGACCGTCTGCGCATGATTTAAACAAGTATGGATCATCCCAGAAATAGTCCCGCACATCATGTAGAAATTTCTTTCGCTGCTGATAGAAGATATCAGTTGGCAGCTTCTGGTTGACAATGTGATTGGCATAATCTGCAAACCAAGGTTCAACACCATCTTTAGATTTAATAGAATAGACAGTGCATAAAGTATCATCAGCAAACAAATCATTAATGGGAAGAGAATCCTCCCCCTCTTGTCGCGTCAAACGCGAAAGATGATCCGCTACAACATTCTCAGCGCCTTTCTTGTCCCTGATTTCCAGATCAAACACTTGGAGAAGGAGTATCCACCTCAGCAATCTGGGTTTAGCTTCCTTCTTATTCAGAAGGTGTTTTAGCGCTGCATGATCTGTAAAAACAATAACTTTAGAACCCAACATATATGATCTAAATTTATTAAGCGCATAAACTACAGCTAAAAGCTCCTTCTCAGTGGTAGCATATTTAACTTGAGCCTCATCCAGAGTTCGGCTCGCATAGTAAATAGCATTCAAAGCTTTGTCTTTCCGCTGGCCGAGCACCGCTCCTAGTGCGTAATCGCTTGCATCGCACATAATCTTAAACGGCAGCGTCCAATCAGGAGGGTGAATGATGGGTGCAGAGACCAAAGCCTGTTTCAAAGTGTTAAAAGCAGAAAGACAATCATCAGTAAAATCGAAAGGAGCATCTTTTAATAGCAACTGTGTAAGTGGTTTAGTAATTTTGGAGAAGTCCTTGATGAACCGGCGATAAAAACCGGCGTGACCAAGGAAACTCCTCACCCCCTTAACATTAATAGGAGGGGGTAATTGCTGGATCACTTGCACCTTTGCTCTATCTACCTCAATACCCCTATTCGAAACCAAGTGCCCAAGGACTACTCCCTCATTGACCATGAAATGGCACTTCTCCCAGTTTAGCACCAAATTAACCTCAATGCAATGCTGCAAAACTTTATCAAGGTTAGCTAAACAATTATCAAAATCATTCCCATAAACAGTGAAGTCATCCATAAAGACTTCCATGATAGACTCTATATACTCAGAAAATATCCCCATCATGCACCTCTGAAAGGTGGCAGGGGCATTACACAAACCAAAAGGCATTCAACGATAAGCAAAAACACCCTTAAGACAAGTAAAAGTAGTCTTTTCTTAATCATCTGGATGAATAGGGATCTGAAAGAACCCTGAGTATCTGTCCAGATAACAGAAAAACTCATGAGAAGCTAACCTTTCTATCATCTGATCAATGAAAGGAAGGGGGAAATGATCTTTCTTGGTGGCGGCAGTTAACTGCCTATAGTCTATACACATCCGCCACCCAGTTACTCGTCGAGTAGGTATCAATTCATTCTTTTCATTTTTAACAACTGTAGTACCTCCTTTCTTGGGGACGACCCGAACTGGGCTTACCCATTTGGAGTGACCAACTGAATAAATAATACCTGCATCGAGTAGTTTCATCACCTCGGTCATCACAACCTCCTCCATCTTCGGGTTCAGCTTCCGCTGACCCTGTCTGCAAGGTTTGTCACCTTCTTCAAGCTCAATCTTGTGCATGCAGACATCAGCGCTGATGCCCTTTATGTCATCCAGTGAATAACCCATTGCTTTCCTGTTCCTCTTAAGTACAGCCAACAAAGCGGTTAGCTGTTCCTCTTTCAGTTTGGAACTAACAATAACTGGAAATTGCTCAGTATTATCAAGAAAGGCATACTTAAGGTGAGTTGGAAGAGGCTTACGCTCGGGAACTTTTACCTCGACGGAACACAAGGCGTAACCCAGGTGTCCCAGCTGTTCTTCCTCCGCGTCAGTCAATTGTTCCTAATTGGCAGTAGCTCTAAGCAATTTCAGCACATCGTCTTTGTTATCAAAATAATCTGCACACTCATCTAACAATGTCAAAGATTCCAACGGATCCTTTATCAAGGAATCCGGCCAGAACTCATAAGTGAACTCATCAATGATATCAACAGAAAAGCAGGCATCCTCTATCATTGGTCTAGATAAAGTGTCAGGTAAACTGAACGAAACTGTATCATCCCCTATGGCTAGAGTTAAACGCCCGTGTTTAACATCGATAATGGCCCCAGCTGTACATAAAAACGGCCGACCCAAAATAATTTGGGTACGGGTATCCTCAGCAATGTCTAAGACTATGAAGTCAACAGGAATAAAAAACTTGCCCACCTTAACGGGCACGTCTTCTACGACACCTAAGGTTCTCCTAACAGATCTATCAGCCATCTGCAGGGTGATATTGGTCGTCTTAAGACAACCCATGTTAAGCTTACGACAGATAGAATAAGGCATGACAATTACACTAGCTCCAAGATCACATAGTGCCTTATCTATCACGACATCTCCTATAACACAAGTAATAGAGAAACTACCCGGATCCTATAATTTAGGGGGAGACTTATTCAGAATTAAACTACTAGACTCTTCTATAAAAGCGACAGTAGCAAAATTCTCAAATGCCTTCTTACGCGTTACAATATCTTTCATAAATTTGGCGTAAGGTGGTACTTGAGTGATTAGCTCGGCAAAAGGCACAGTTACCTGAATGTTTTTAATCACGTAAACGACCTGGGTATGGGACTTTGACCATTGGAAATGGGTCCCCAATTTTCTCTTTACTCGGTACCTTCTCAGCAGAGAAAGGTACTTCATCGCACACAATCTCGATTCGCGTGCCTGATGTCTGACATTCACTCGATCGAGCCTTTCGTGCACTCGATCGATTGATTTCTTCCTCATCATCCTTCGATCGATGATAAGTGATATTTTGTACTGATTTATCCCCCGTTTTAGCTCGATTTCTATACGATTTATGCACTTTGTTAAGTGATTAACAAGCTAATATTGCTATTCTAGTTGTTTTGCGTGTTTTGACTCGTTTTATAGGAAATGAAGCGGTTTTACTATATTTTCCTACCTCATGGAGCAAAGGCACTAGGATACGAGTTTTCAAGGAATTGATGATAGCCAGTTCACGATTTGATTACGATTCCGCTACATCCTTCCTCGAATGAACTCAATTTGGATTTTGGCTTTGAACTTTAAAAGGAAATATCAACCCAAGTCAAGAGAAGATCAGCCCAAGCCCAATTCCGCATTGCATTGACCAAGACCAAGGCATAGGAATCCGTGCCTAAGATGAAAAGACGGAGAATCCATCTTACACAAAAACCCGATCAGATTACCAAATACCCGATCGGGTATTTCTGCAAGTGGACGTTACTTAGCTCTTCTTCAAATCGAGCTTAAATGAGTACATTAATGCTTTGACTAGGGTACATATTTGGATGAGGGATCAGCAGCCATGCAGCCCTATAAAAGCCAATGATCATCACACACAATTATCATAATATACAACACAACTTCACATACATTAACATCTTATCTTTAGCATACTTTTACATACAATTTAGAGCATAATAATTTAGTAGTTTATTTCTTCCTTACAAGTTTTAGACATAGTTTTCTTAGTATTTCTCTAAGTATTTTTGTAGCTTTTGTTATTGGCTTGGACAATTGTTCTTTACTTTATTTCTTACATAATCGTATTCCAATTACGGTAATTCTCTATCCTTGATTTAGTTATGCAATTTTGACCATCATGAATTATAATCTCACTAATATCATTCTTATAATATTGTTGTTGTTAGGAAATCAATCTAAAGTTAATCTAGTTAAAACCGAAATATTAGTCAACATATCACAATATAATTTACTTAATCATATAATCCTAAACATTATCACTAAAATCTTTATTAACATAGTCACCATAATCACTTTAGTATTTACATTTCATAGTCTAATTTCATACATCTTTTTCTTATTAATTTACTTAATCACATAATCACATAAATTAGATTAATTCTAATATTGTAAAATTATCATTGTGTAAATAAAATAAATAGAGTTGTAATATTGAAATGATTCACGAGTTAAATGAATTAAAAAAGGAATAGATACCAATTGAACCATCTTGTTGTTTCTTCCTTTGGTCGTGTCAAATTCTATAACTATGTTTAGTGGCCATAAACAATTGTTTGTATTATTCAATTTCTATCTTTGTAACGAGAGTTGGGATGGGAATTAGGACTGCCAATAGGGGTTTAGTGACCTAACCATGCTGAAAGGACGTTAGGACCCACTAAAAGGTCGGTACGAATCCGAAAGGAATATACCGCTACAAGGCCTAGACAATCATAGTAATTCTAATGTTGGTGTCAATGAAACTTTTAATTAGTTTTACATGTATTTCTCTTTTACTATATCAACTTGATTAGTTAGTTTATCTTACCGTATTAGATAGTTTATTTTGTTATTATCTAGCTAGTTTACTTTATCGTCTTTCTATTCTCGTTCTTAGATAGTTTACTTTATTATTATTGTCTAGTTTAGTAGTTTAGTTAGTTAGGCTTTCAATATTGTCATTTAAATATCGTTTTTAGTTAGAATTTAGTTGTTGTTATTCGGATCAGAGGGTTTCCCCGATCGGGTATGTGACAACCCGATCGAGTGAGTCTTCTGTTCTGAGTTTTTCATTTGCAATTTACATATTTGTCATTTACATATCGTCATTTATATACTTGTCATTTTATTTTATATTAATAGTTTAGATAACCACCTCAAATGACTCGAACTTAAATGAAAATCAATCCATAGCAATTCATAGTTAACACGTACTCCCTGAGGATCGACACCCTACTTCCCTAATTACATTCCTTATGTTGTTAGCCTAAGTGCGGGTAATTATTTTTGTATCGGGACCGCGACAAACCCGACCAAATTTTGGCGCCGTTGCCGGGGAGCACGGTTTTGTTTATCTATGTATTGTTGGTTTTTGTTTATCAATTCTACCATTTCTAGGTGCAATCGTACCTAAAATCGTTACTAACTTTCTCTTTTGTGTTTTCTTGTAGGTAGACAAAAATGGTACTAACAAGGGAAGATCCAAGGTACCGGGTTTTTGAGCTCGCTAGTGGGATCCTAAGGGTCCATTTGACTTTGATTGCTCTCATAGAGGGTAACCAATTTAGTGGAAAACCAAACGAAAACCCGTCACACCATCTTCAAACCTTTTGTGAATTTTGTCAAACCTTTGTGAGGGAGGGAATCACCCAAAACGAAATTAGAGAAACCCTTTTTCCTTTATCACTAAAGGGATAAGCTAAGTGGTGGTTCACCCGTCGTTTAAAAGAAGCCACAAGGCCTATGCAGTGGGAAGAGATTTTCATCGCTTTTCACCGTAGGTTTAGAACCAATTTGTCAAACCTATCAACTAAATCACAAAATGAAAGAGGGGAAGGTTCACAAACCAATGGGGGAGAGCGAAAGAAGAGTCGAGTGAAAACTTCAATTGATATTGACACTACCATTTCCTTAGCTTGTCCCATTCAATCCAACGAAACCACCCCAAAAAGTACCTTATATCGCCAAAAGGTTTTCAACCCATTTACCTCAATAACAACACCATGTGAACTTTGTGGTGGTATAGGGCATGTACCTCAACGATGTGGGAACAAACTCACACCCTTAAACCCTTTTCACCCACAAGTTTATCAAGCCCAATTTACTCATACACCACAATACTCTCCTTTTCAAAACGGTCTAGTAGATGTCAAGTTAAGGGAGGTAACCCGAACCCAACATAACATGAGCTCTTACTTCCTTTCTAGCCTAAACTCACTCAAATCAGCCATTTTATCTCTCCAAAAGAGAGTAGAGGAATTGACCCCGTCGAGTTCTAGTCAAAACACCCAAGGGAGTGAAGTACCATCGATTGTCACAATTGATATGATTAGTGATAAACCTTGTGATCATCCTCTTGGGAATGAAAAGAGTAAGGAGCCTATCTTTAGGTTACCCCATGAACTTTACAACAATCCAACACAAGCCAAACCAACCAAAGTCCCTACACATGAGGAGACATCCCGTCTCGAAGCCTTGATCATGAAACTGATAAAAGCTCAAGGGAAATTGGAAAAAAGAATTGGAGAAGTAGCTTTGGCAACAAACGATGCTTTTTCAAAATTGGAGGCACGGATTGGTAAAACATCTAGGCAAAAAGAAGCAACCAAAGACTCTCGCAAGGAACCTACCCTTGAAGAAGGGAAGATTCTCATTCCTTCCAAACTTAAGGACCCAGGTTGTTTCAACATCTCTTTCACAATGTGTTTTCATAAGGTCAAAGGTGCATTGTGTGATTTAGGAGCCGCTATTAGCGTCATGCCTTTTGATTTCTATCATGACCATTGCCCCATACAAATGAAATTCACAAGTACTAGTCTTCAACTAGCCGACAGATCTATGCATACTCCCGCAGGAATTGTGGAAGATGTCCCAATACGGATTGGGTACTTCCTCGTTCCCGTCGATTTCTATGTCATATATTCAAAGAAGGAAAGGAATGACTATATTATATTAGGAAGGCCCTTCCTAAAAACGGTTGGAGCTTGTATAGATGTGAAAGGGGAAAAGATCACGTTTGAAATAGATGGATCGAGTGCCACCTTTGATAAAAAGGGGAATGTGTTGAGTGTTGGAGATGGCAACCTCGAGGCTTTCAAAGCTGCGGAGGCATGATGAGATTGCCATGGGTGTTGGGAAAAAGGTAAATGTGGAAACTCAAGGACGAATCCAGCTGCAAGGAGCTTAAATTCCCTTCATAAGGCTTAAGGAGGGATAACAAAACATAGTCTAGCATGACTTAAAAATGCGCTTGTCGGGAGGCAACCCGTCTTTTTCTTTTTTTTTTCTTTATGTATTCTTTCTTTTACTTATTAGACAATGATTTTTATTTTGGACTATTTTATTTGGACTCTATTTTTGGATTTTCTGTTGTAATAGTTAGGAACAACTTTTCGTTTTACTTGTTATTGTGCATGTTTAGTTGGTAGTTTTTTTTCGTACTTAGAATCGGAGGACCTATTGAGACAAGAAGGAGCTATCCTTGGCCCAAGTTGCCAAGATCACTAAGGTTAGTAAGTATGTGCAAGGACATAGCCCAAAGGTAAGAGCAAGTGGCAAAGAAAAATAGAAACAAAAACCGGATCAGTAAACTTACCCGATCGGATTGCTCTATACCCGATCGGGTATATTGCCTGTTTCGTGTTTTACTCTATTTTTTTCTATAAAACCCATTTGCTACCCTTTGCTTGCTGCCTTATACCCGTGTTCTTCAATTACAAAGGCTCAAAATCTTCTCAAAACCTTCAATTCTTAGTCCTCTCTTACAAAATTTGTTCCTATAGTTCATCAAGAGCAACTTCTAAGCATCATCAAGTAAGTTATTTCTACTTTAGTTACTTCAATCTCTCTATATTTTTCAGAATTCCAACATGAACAAACCCTAACTCAAATTTGGGGGTTCTTGATATTGATTGCAAAACTTATTTAAATTGGAGTTCTAATGATTCTTACATGTTATAGAGTGAATTCTAGTGATTAATTAGGATGATTACTTTGATTTGGATGCTCCTTAGCTAATTAGGATACTCATCTTTGCTATATGTTAACAACTTATGTTTAAGTGGTAGTATGATGCTTGAATTCATGTTTTATACTATGCACTTATGATCTTGTCATGTTAAGTTAGCATTAGTACCTTTAGGTAGTAGCCAAACTCATGATTCAAGTATATGTTGTTCATCTTAGTAACATATTGTTATGCTTAATGTCATCCATGTGTGCTCAAAATATGGCATGACAATGTTTTACTAAGGTTACTATGCTTGAATTTGTGTTTTAAGCTTAGTATTATAACACTTATGCTATCCACTTGTGTTTATGAATGAAGTGTTTTAATACTAGTTATTTGTAGAAAATGGCACCTACATTAAGGAAATCAAAGAGGGCAAGAACCTCCACTCAAGGAGAAAGTAGTAGAGCACAAGAGGAAGATATAGAAATGCTTGAAGCGAATGAACAACCCGAAAATCAAGAGGATGTTATGCATGATCCTAACTTTCCGGGTGTAGAATTTAGCTCCAATGAGCAATGGCAAAAATGGTGCGTTCTTAAAAGCAAAGGTATGAGGGCTACCAAGTTCCTCAATGTTTCTTCTTTAAGGCATATGAAACTTCTTGAGAATGTTAAAGTGTTATTTAGGGGTCTAGGTATGAATGTTAGCATGAACTTTAGTTATGAGACCTACCCTCAATTAACCCTTGAATTTTTGAGCTCTTTTGAGTTACATCGGTCTAGAAATAGGCCTCAAGTTCTGTTTCGCTTGTTTAATGATGATTATAATATGAACTTAGAGACTTTTGCTAGATATTTTGGTCTCACCACTGAAAATACTGTTACCTCACCTCCGGAAGGCTTTGATGTTAGCCTGCTTTGGAGTGCTATTTCGACTTACCCTGTCTCTCGTTGGGATCATGTCCCACACCAACATATCCATCATCCCGCCATTAGAATCTGGCAAAGATTCATGGGATGGACCTTTTTGGGTCGTGCTGAACCACATTTGGTGAGACAAGTAGAGTTAGAAATGTTAGGAGGATTTTTGAATGTGAATGGTGATGAGCCATGGTCTATTAGTGTTCCGTATCATTTTGCTGTTCAGTTGACCAAAGCTATTAATCCTAAGAACACTGCCATTGTCTATGGAGGTCTTATCACTCACCTTGCTATGCGAGTTTGTGGTTTTAACCAAGCCACCACCGACCTTCAGGCATTGACTACACCTCCCACCGAGATGGGAAATGGGTTGGATTATGATTACTTTGTTCAGCTCAACTGGTTTCGGGCTTCTCACCCCCATATGATTTGGAGGATTGTTGGCCGTGACTCGGTCAAGTTGACCGCCGAGGTAGAGCAAATTCCATTTCTTCGGCAGCGACCTCCACTTCAAGAGGGTGAGGCTATCTTACCCCGACCTACTTACTACCTTCCTGTTGGGGATATTACCCCCATTGACCCCCCTGTTCAACTTAGATCCCGCCGCCCTGAGGTAGGATCATCCTCTCACTCAACCCATGCTGAGGGCGATGTGACCGCCATTTTTGAAGCCTTAACCTTGTCCGTCAATAGAATTAAATCCGACCAGCAGCTTGCTTTGCACCCCATCTATGACCACTTTGCTAGGCAAGGTGTGATTAGACTTGAGGGCCCCCACGTGTCTTTTTATACTTGGCCCGAAGGGGGGTATGGTACTACTTATGCTACAGGTGTGCCGCGAGCCGGACCGGATTACTGTGGAACCGACTATGGCGTCGAGAGTTTTGGGGGGTATAGAGGTGATTTTGGAGATCACCAAGTAGAGGAGTACCAGTCCTTAGGAGCCAGCACCCCAACCGGGATCATTGCTTCTCGTGGTAGCTATTATTCTGCAGATGATACCTACTACACAGATGCTTCTGGATTCGCATACGAGCCACCTCCTTCTGAGAGGAGAGGCTGTAGCTGGTGGCCTTTGTGATTTGATGATGAGCTCCCCTTGTTTATAACTAGCTTGGGGAGGCTAGACATTTTGTAAGAATTTTCTTTCTTTCCGTTCTTTCTTTTGCATGTTTCGTTTTATTTTAGCCCTTTTCCCATTAGAATTTCAAATCGTTTTTCTGTTCCATGTGCTATTAACTGTCTTTCGGTTTGTTTCTATTATAATTGCCTGCACATTGAGGACAATGTGAAGTTTTAGCTTGGGGGAGGATTTGCATTTAGGAACTGCATTTAGGATTGCATTTAGATTTTTAGGTTTCTTTTTAGTTTCTTTTCTTTTAATTTTTTTTAGTTTCTTTTTAGTTTTTATAAGAAAAAAGGAAAAAAAAATCGAAAAACTAAAAACACAAAAAGAAAAGATCATTTCCATCTTACATTTCTCATTTGATAGTTTTTATAAGCTGATGTTTCGTTTTATTATGAGGAATTATGCATTCATGGGGATGTCTTGTACACAGTAGGTAGGAAATTGCATTTGAACTTAATTAAGCTTAACCTTGACTTTCGCAAGCTACTCATATTGTAAGGTAGAGCCTCCAGTGGTCGGTACATCTGAACCCGATCCCAGTTTAGGAGTGGGTAGTTTCTCCTTATAGTCTGTGTTACATCAAAACGCATAAGTATGGTTTTTATTCCATTTTCTATAAGTATTACTGTCATGATCTACATTTTGAAGCCATTCAATCTCTTGTTCACCTTTCGCAAAAAAACCCTTCTTTCTCTAGCTACATTATAATTTTGCCTACCCTTGTTGAGCTAGTAACCAACTATTTGTGTAGGGGTGTTCTGTGCTTTTGCGATGTTCTGATAAGGCCACCATTTGGTGAGATCTTGTCTCGGGATTGCTGATTCCCGGGTTTTGATGTGAAAGAGAAAAAGGAAAAAAAAAAAGAGCTTTGAAAGAACGATGAAAAATGGAAAATGAAATTGAAAGCTCAAACGGAAAAAAAAAAGAAAAAAAAAAAGAAAAGAAAAAAGGAAAAACGCTTCCACGAAATGAAAAGAAAGAAAATTATGGGAAGTCGTAATTTGGTTTGTCATGTTTAATAAGCCAATATGCTGCTTTTGGCTTTGACTTTTGTTAATGGGAATTGGTATGATTTGGATTGAGTATCCACTACACATTTGGTTATTACTAGCTTGACTTTAAGCTCCACATGACCAAAATCATTTGTCCACTTTCTTACCCAAATTTCCCAAGCCTCTTCTTTACTTTACTAGTACTTCTTACATTATATTGTGATCATGATTAGTTTTACTTAATGATTTTGGATTGTCTACCATACTAGACTGCGGGCACATTCTTATAAGTTGTAGATAGGTAAGTGTCACTTTAAATTTGAACCAATATTTCCTATTTTACAAAAAATTGAGTTAAGAGTGCACCGTGAGAGTCCATTGTCGAAAGATCATGCAAGAGCTGAAAAGGTCCAAAGAATATTTTCTATGCTGCGCCGTTATGTAAGACTCAACCATGCTCCGGATTTTCCTTCGCCCTTGTTGCTACGGGCTTATGATTCATCAACTTATTAAGAGCTTACTTTTTGAGACTTGTACGATAGATTGATCATTGTTAGCTACCCTTGTCCTAGTTATGATTGTTATATTTGCTTGAGGGCAAGCAATGGTTTAGCTTGGGGGAGTTTGATAAGTGATATTTTGTACTGATTTATCCCCCGTTTTAGCTCGATTTCTATACCATTTATGCACTTTGTTAAGTGATTAACGAGCTAATATTGCTATTCTAGTTGTTTTGCGTGTTTTGACTTGTTTTTATAGGAAATGAAGCGGTTTTGCTATATTTTCCTACCTCATGGAGCAAAGGCACTAGGATACGAGTTTTCAAGGAATTGATGATAGCCAGTTCACGATTTGATTACGATTCCGCTACATCCTTCCTCGAATGAACTCAATTTGGATTTTGGCTTTGAACTTTAAAAGGAAATATCAACCCAAGTCAAGAGAAGATCAGCCCAAGCCCAATTCCGCATTGCATTGACCAAGACCAAGGCATAGGATTCCGTGCCTAAGATGAAAAGACGGAGAATCCATCTTACACAAAAACCCGATCGGATTACCAAATACCCGATCGAGTATTTCTGCAAGTGGACGTTACTTAGCTCTTCTTCAAACCGAGCTTAAATGAGTACATTAATGCTTTGACTAGGGTACATATTTGGACGAGGGATCAGCAGCCATGCAGCCCTATAAAAGCCAATGATCATCACACAAAATTAACATAATATACAACACAACTTCACATACATTATCATATTATCTTTAGCATACTTTTACATACAATTTAGAGCATAATAATTTAGTAGTTTATTTCTTCCTTACAAGTTTTAGATATAGTTTTCTTAGTATTTCTCTAAGTATTTTCATAGCTTTTGCTATTGGGTTGGACAATTGTTCTTTAGTTTATTTCTTACATAATCGTATTCCAATTACGGTAATTCTCTATCCTTGATTTACTTATGCAATTTTGACCATCATGAATTATAATCTCACTAATATCATTCTTATAATATTGTTGTTGTTAGGAAATCAATCTAAAGTTAATCTAGTTAAAACCGAAATATTAGTCAACATATCACATTATGATTTACCTAATCATATAATCCTAAACATTATCACTAAAATCTTTATTAACATAGTCACCATAATCACTTTAGTATTTACATTTCATAGTCTAATTTCATACATCTTTTTCTTATTAATTTACTTAATCACATAATCACATAAATTAGATTAATTCTAATATTGTAAAATTATCATTGTGTAAATAAAATAAATAGAGTTGTAATATTGAAATGATTCACGAGTTAAATGAATTAAAAGAGGAATAGATACCAATTGAACCATCTAGTTGTTTCTTCCTTTGGTCGTGTCAAATTCTATAACTATGTTTAGTGGCCATAAACAATTGTTTGTATTAGTCAATTTCTATCTTTATAACGAGAGTTGGGATGGGAATTAGGACTGCCAATAGGGGTTTAGTGACCTAACCATGCTGAAAGGACGTTAGGACCCACTAAAAGGTCGGTACGAATCCGAAAGGAATATACCGCTACAAGGCCTAGACAATCATAGTAATTCTAATGTTGGTGTCAATGAAACTTTTAATTAGTTTTACATGTATTTCTCTTTCACTATATCAACTTGATTAGTTAGTTTATCTTACCGTATTAGATAGTTTATTTTGTTATTATCTAGCTAGTTTACTTTATCGTCTTTCTATTCTCGTTCTTAGATAGTTTACTTTATTATTATTGTCTAGTTTATTAGTTTAGTTAGTTAGGCTTTCAATATTGTCATTTAAATATCGTTTTTAGTTAGAATTTAGTTGTTGTTATTCGGATCAGAGGGTTTCCCCGATCGGGTACGTGACAACCCGATCGGGTAAGTCTTCTGTTATGAGTTTTTCATTTGCAATTTACATATTTGTCATTTACATATCGTCATTTATATACTTGTCATTTTATTTTATATTAATAGTTTAGATAACCACCTCAAATGACTCGAACTTAAATGAAAATCAATCCATAGCAATTCATACTTAACACGTACTCCCCGAGGATCGACACCCTACTTCCCTAATTACATTCCTTATGTTGTTAGCCTAAGTGCGGGTAATTATTTTTGTATCGGGACCGCGACAAACCCGACCAATCGAGTAGAAGAAACACTCGGCCACGGATCTCCTATGCCTAGATTGCTCGATCGAGTAAGTATACTACTCGATCGAGGACATTCTTTAACTGGACTACTCGATCGAGTGATGAGTTTACTCCATCGAGCAGTGTCCTTAACAAAAGCATTCGATCGAGTGGTATTCTCAGTCGATCGATCACTTCTCTGTACGTCTTCAGTTAATTCATCCGAGACATAGTCGACCTCGGTATGCGTGCTTTCAGGGACGTGTATAGGACCGTCATAAGCACGACCACTTCTCAGATTTATGGCATTGACTGGGTCATTGTTTGGAAGTAGCGAATTGCATCTGTCGAGCAGTTTTCGGAGGGTATCCGCACTAGATTGTTGCTCAAGCTTTTGCGCATTGATAGTGGCCTTGAGATCTTGATATTCTGCTTGGGTAATGAGTACCTTGCCGTCATCCACGGGTGGTTGAGATTTTGCAGCAATTAATTCGGCATATAACTCGGAAAAAGAAGAATTTCCTATAAGCAAGAACCCTTGCTGAATCAGCCAAACAAGTAATAGGGTCATGTCCTTCATCACCGCATCTACCACAAACCATCTCAATAGCTTGAACTTGGTGTATTTCACCCAAATTCCCCGTTTCTACCACATGAACTTCTTCAACAACAGTGTCCCTCCTTCTCTCCGCTCTTGGATTACCGTAGCTAGCAGAATGGATGGCCATATTTTCAATAAGTTGCCACCCTTCATCATCCTCCACATTAGCCTGGAATCTCCCTCGTGCAGCAGTATCCAGAACCATTCTTTGTTCATAAAGCAACCCATTGTAAAATTGGTTGCACAAAAACCATTGCTCAAACCCGTGATACGTTACTGAGCGAACTAGCTTCTTGAACCTGGCCCATGCTACACTCAAATCTTCAGTAGTAGATTGAATAAAATTCGTGATCTGGCGGCGCAGCGCATTGGTTCGCAGAGGAGGAAAATACCGTCTATAGAAGGCTAGAGCTAACGAACTCCAATCTTTAACACCAGCAGCCTTCCTATCTAAATATCTCCACCAATCCTTAGCATCGTCCAAACTAAACCTTTGTTTGTCCTCAAGCAAACTAAATGCAGCTATATGGAACAAAATAAACCTAAGGGAATGGAGTAAGTCTCAGAGCTACTTACAAGTCAATACTAAACAGTTCAATGCACTCATTCAATCGCTACAAAGCTTAATACGAAAGCGAACGAATTTATACAATCTTGGAAATAATTTAGACTTTCGACCTTGCAAGACTCAACCAAATTCGGACTCTCGTGGGTCACTCTTCTCTCAACAAGTAAATGGTAAGTAAATATGTGTAAGAAAGAGAGAAGAAGATATAGTCACTCACCTAGACTACGACCGACACAACATGCATTGCTAACTAATATGAAAGATGATTCAAGCACCGTACACACGCATAACCACCGTTCAAGGACAATCACGTGCCGAACATTTGCAAAGATATGGATGTGTGAGGCTAATTGGTACGAAGGGGCAAAATAATTAATGGAAATGTGAGGGTAAATAGCCAAGCTAGTTCCTAAGAAGACCGCAATAGAACTCGTTCCATCTTCCAACAATCAAAAATTAAGCTCGATGCCTTAACATATATAGGCATAAACGTCACAAATCCCAAAAAACACCTCGACAAAATAATGATATGCATAGGAGGTGTAGATAACAGAAACTTCAGCCAATTATTTTTTTCATCATATATTTTTTCATTTTTTCATTTCATTTCTTTTCTTTTCTTTTTCCTTTCTTTTTTCTTGGTTGTCTGAGGAAAACCACTCGATCGAGTGGAATAAGTCACTTGATCGAGGCATAAAAACACAAAATCTGCTCGATCGAGCTGAAAGCTACTCGATCGAGGTACAAATCAACACTTCTCTCTTTTTCTCGCAAATACCCACTCCAATCAATGAAAACGAGCCAAAACTGACACAACTGTAAAATATACCTTGACTACTAAACTAGCTCGGCAAAGGTAGGCTCAGTTTAGGATGTAGTTTAAGGGCAACGGGCAGATATGGCTTTATGTGGAGTTAATAGGGTAAAATGAGGAAAAGGGAGATGCAAATATTCTCAAAACACGTGATACCGACCACAAACCCAATGCGTGCAGGCAATAAGAAATCAAAGTTCATATACAAGCAAATGACACGAGATGTGGGGTGTAACTACTCTCATTCCTAGATGAACTGGTCATGGATGTCACCAGTTATAGGCTCTAAAACTCAGAATATATAAGTAGTTTGCCAAAATGTTGAGTCAAGTCTAATAATCAAATTTAAATTCCAAGACAAAAGTCAATAGTTCACTATTTTGATTTTACTAAATAAGTCAAGAAAGGTGCAAAGAATAGCATAAAGTAGACTTGTAGTGCAATTTCATCATGAACAAGACTCCAATCCGACTCAACTATATGCAAAAATAAACGTGATATTTTTGATTTTTTCAAATTTTTTCTAACTAACATGAATTGTAAACGTGAATGCAATACCTATGCAAATGCAGACGCAAAAGGATGTAAAACACTTCCCCAAACCAAAACAGACAATGTCCTCATTGGCTATAGCACTACAGCATATAAGGGGAAAGGAAAGAAAAACAACCTAATTCATGTTCCTAAGGGATGAAATATAAAAAGAATGGAAAAAACAAAAGGAACAGAAAAACTCACAAAACAAAGGCTTCCCAAACCAGCATCAAAGTAGGGGTCGATCGATTAGAAATTCCACTCGATCGAGCAACTTTTCCAGGCATTACCGCTCGATCGAGTAGAAATCCCACTCGATCGAGAGCTTTTTTCAGTCAGGGTTGCTCGATCGAGTAGTTCGCTTTACTCGATCGAGTACTCGCTTGATAGCACAGCCTCGACTTTGGGCAATTGTTCTCCGCTTCTTCTCCTGCAAAACCGATGCCAACCGATGCCCAGAAAATATTACCAAAAGAAAGTCTAGCAGGAAAAATAAAGTCTAGCAGGAAAAATAAATTGTCTATCTAAGTCTAATTGTCTAATTGTCTACGAAAACGCAATAAATTGTTTTTACAAATTGCACAGGGTTGCAAACCCGGCTAGTAACCAAACAATTTCGTGACAAGGCCACCGCTAGGCCTTTGACTTGCGGAAGTACCCTCAGCTGTGGTAATTTCCGCCTTCTTCTTCCACACATACGGTCTTTGCTGGGAGTCTAGCTCCACTTCTGAATTACTCGAACATGTGTGAACTTCTTCCATCTTCGCTGGTACGGTAATCTCAACAGTTGAAGACGGAATCAGGAGTACTCAAGTCTTCCTCCTGAAGAGTCTTACCTATCCCTCTCTACCTGCGCATACACAACTATAGAGAGAAAGATAAGAACAATCTTAAGGAATTAGAAATTCCTTAAGACGAGACAGAAATAAATAACAGAAAATTAAATTGCCTCCCCGGCAACGATGCCAAAATTTGATGTGGTCGTTATACACCAAAAATAAAACCTAAGTCTACTAACTTAGAAGATAGCGGAAGTAGGGTCGATCTCCACAGGGAGGAAACTAATTAACTGAAATCTAAATCTGCAAGTAACAATCTGGGGGGTTTTGAAATGGTTTTAACTAAACTAAATAAGATTAAAGGAAGAGAAATGAAGGTAGAAAGTAATATGGAATAAATCAGAGAAAGAGAAATATGCTAGAATTCGGTCCACTGCAGTATCGGCATCTACGGGTCAACTAAGTCAGTCAATCTATCAATGAGAAGGGCAATGGTTTTCTCCTCTCGGTCTCAAACCACCCTAGGGATTTTCCTAATTAACTTTCGCCCTCTTAGGAGTCCCCTATCAATACTAAGCAAGCCTTCCCTTCCAATCTCTCGATCCAGGTCGGGGTTAACTACCTAGCCTAGTCTCCTGCGTGCACTCATTCGACTAAACCTTAATTAAATTGCTTAGACTGATTCTCATATTCAAGACGAACTAAAATAATCTATCCTAACATGCCTCTACTACAGTTTCCCTCATCCCAACATACAAGAGAATTAGCTACTCATGTTATTAACGATGCTAATAAAGACGATTGAACATATGACGATAGACATAATAAAATCGCAATTAATAAGCATGAACAATAACAATGCAGTAATTAAGAAGAGTAGAACAATGATTAAGACTAAACGAAGGTAAGAATAAAGAGAGAAAAGAGGAAAGGAGTTTACAATCTTAGCAAATCCGGCGTAAAGAACAAATCCTACGTCGATAAACCCGAATGCAAACCAAAGATAAAGTTCAGAAACTAATGGAAGATTAATGCTAATGATTCCAAACCCTAAGGGTTCTGAATCCTAATGATTCTGAATAATCCTAATGACGACGAATAAGAGTTTATATAATGCAAAACACAACTCTTAAACCTTAATTAAGCTATGGACTTAAGGCCCATGATAGATTCTACTCGATCGAGGGAAAATACCACTCGATCAAGGACTTTATTCTAGGAAATCACTGGATCGAGTAACAATTCTACTCGATCGAGCAACTTTTCAGCAGCAACCACTCGATCGAGCACAGGACAGCTCGATCGAGCAACTCTTCACTTCAACTCTCCTCCATCGACCAAAAAAATAATCGATCGAGGTCTTTTGGCCTATCGTGCAGTGTTGGACATGGCTTTGGACTTGATTGCGAGCGGTTTCACGCTTTCCCATGCAAGAGTTTCAGTTCCGTTCCTTCCATTCTCCTAAATGCATGCAAAGTGGACTGTTTCGGCTCGGTTTCTGCTACTATGAAACTTATACCTACAAAATAGTAATGAAAGTACAAAGTAGCCAAATAGGGGCATATGGTGACATAATATCACCTAAATGACATAGAAATGCGTGCATAAATGGACTAGAAAGTCTATATAAAATACACGCATCACTAGCTTCTTGAACTTGGCCCATGCTACACTCAAATCTTCAGTAGTAGATTGAGTAAAATTCGTGATCTGGCGGCGCAGCGCATTGGTTCGCAGAGAAGGAAAATACCTTCTATAGAAGGCTAGAGCTAACGAACTCCAATCTTTAACACCAGCAGCCTTCCTATCTAAATCTCTCCACCAATCCTTAGCATTGTCAGTCAAGGAAAAAGGAAAAAGGAAAAAGGAATTCCTTTACCTTGTCTTGCGTCACACCAGCAACTATAGGAATGGCGAAACAATAGTATGTAAATACCTCTACATGCCTAGCTGGGTCTTCATCTACCATACCCCCGAATAAATTCCGCTCCACTAAACTGTAGTAAGACGGATGTATTGTGAAGGTACCCTCATTAGCAAGAGGGAGAGTAGTTCCCCTAGGTAGAGTCTCAGCACTGGGCTCAGAATGACTCGCAATCTTAGACATCCTGCAGAGAAAATTACAGCAGCGGCAGGTTCAAATTGTCCTCTTTTAGGATTTATACATGCAAATACTAAACACTAAATAAAATATGATAACAGTCTCAAGGAATAAATTCCTTGAGACCAAAGACAAACTAAAGAAAGCTATAAAATTACATCGTCTCCCCGGCAACGGCGCCAAAATTTGATACGGATATCGCAACCCTATCAAAGATAAAACCTAACGGTCTCCACAAAATGTAGTAGAGGCAGTCGGGTATCGAATCCACAGGGAGAGGGAATCCTATAACTAGCGAAGTATGTCAAAGTAACGAAATTGGGGGGTTTGTTTAATTGATTTTCTAACACTACAAGAGAAAAGGGGAAGAGAAATAAAGAGCGAAATAACAGAAAGAAGAAGAACTAGGATCGTCGGTTCCCCATGGCATCTAGGGTCAGGATAAAAATTAAAGTAAAATCTAAATAGGTTTGTGGGTTGTGAAAAGGTCCTTTCGGTTCGCTATTCGCCCTAAGATACACTAACTTAGCTCTCGCCCTCATTAGCATAATCCCAATGTTCATCACTGATCTCCAATCTCTCGATCTAGGTCAACGGGGTATCAAATCAATCAATTGAATGCGTCGACTCAAACAATTAAAAGCTATTAAATGTGATGATTGCATCCAAACCTAATGTAAAGACTACTAATCAATTCATCTTACCTAAGCCACGGTTCCCCTAAATCCTAGCAAAGGAATTAGCTACGCATAATAGGAAGAAGAACAACAACAACAAAAAATAAGAAACAAAGAGACATAGAGAAATAATTAATTGAATTCAAGAACAATAATACCGAATTGGAAAGAAGAAGAAAGTCAGAGGAAGTCCACCAATTCAGATCCAAAATAACAGTCAAAAGTAAAGTCTAGGGTAAGAAATTGGTTTCTAGTCCAAAGTCTAGAGTCAGAAGTCTAGAGTGAGGAGCGAATCTATTGTTACGTAGTTTCACCCTTAAGTAGTATAACAAATTACAAGGCGTCCATTGCTTAATACACTATCTCGCGAAGCCCATTAGTATGAAACATGTCGATCGAGTAGAACTTGTTGTCCAAATCACTCGATCGAGTAACAGTAGTGCTCGATCGAGTAAATGCCCAAAGCCAGCAGCTCGATCGAGTAGAATAGTTACTCGATCGAGGTCTTCTAAATAATAGAGTAGTCGATCGAATGCTTGTACACCTCGAACGAGTGTTTTGCTCGTGGATTTCGTTCCTTCATTCCCTCAACACGACTCCATGCATTGCGAGACACCAAGATTCCTTTCCGGCTCACTTATGCATGCTTGAGAAGCTACAAAATGACTAGTTTTCCGTCATTCTGGTCCATATATGCAAATATTACAAAACAAACCAAAGTAGACTATTCGGGGGATATTTGTAGTAAAACACTTCTAAATTAGCATGGAAATGCGTGCTAATATGGCCTAAAAGGTCTATATAAAATGCACGCATCATTTTTCAAGCGGAAATGCCCGAGTTTGAACCGAACTTGTCCTTTGAAGAGAAGCCGATCCGCATCCTAGATCGCAAGGATAAGAAGTTGAGAAGTAAAGTGGTGCCTTTAGTGTAAATTTTATGGAGATGTGCTAACGTTGAAGAAGAGACGTGGGAAACGGAAGCTTCTATGCATATTAAATATCCAAGCCTATTCAATTAAGGTATTTTTCTTTCACTGAAGTTTCGAGGGCGAAACGTTTTTAAAGGTGGGGTGATTGTAACACCCGCAAATGTACTATCTTTTTATAGTAAAAATATTATACAGATACTTTTCAGCGAAACTTAGATTTAGTCTATAATTTAATTTCCCGTGTCTATTTTAGAAAATCCGAGTTCGTTTTTGGATTTACGCGAAATTCTGAGTGAGTTACGTCTTAAGGCGCTTATGGGCTTTTTCCCATGCTTTTCCACTTACTCCCTAATACTCTCCTTTAAACCCTAACTCCCTCATTTCCACTTACACCTTCTTTTCTCACCAAGTAACCACCAAAACCCTAACCTCCATACTTGCTCAAACTCATAATCGACACTACACCTTCATTACTTGCTCAATTCCGCTAGTTTTCGTCTCAATCTTTCCCTCTCATCGTCCTCTATCTTAATTGGTCATATAATTACCGTCTTTCTCACATTTCAATTTATCCATCTTTCTCAAAGGAGAATTATATTCATCTTTTGTTGTCTAATTGTAGGTGGTGACCTTCAAGACCTCGACAAAGACTACTACTTGGTAGAAGAGGACCTAGACGAGGATTGAAGACGCAAAAAGGTAACGGTGAAGGGTTACTCGATATCATTACGTGTTTTAACGTGTTTTCTATGTTAGTAATCGTATTTATAATAGGATTAGTAATCATAGGAATTGTGTTGTTGATGATAGTTTTTCTTAGTTGATAATTGATATTGAGAATTGATGATTGATGATGTTTGTTGTATGATGTTTTAGAGGAAGAGACGATTTTCGTGCATAATAGGTCCCAGCCGGCCGACGGCCGTCGGTCAGCCGACTGGCTGGGAAGTGGCTGATGTTGGATTGTTTGTAACGTAAAAATTTTGTATGCTTTATGTCTCAGCCGGGTGACCGGTTGATCGGCTGAGACACACCTTATTTGTTCCTTCATTTTCTCGTATGATATTGGATCCAGCCGGGTAGCCGGCAGCCAGTCCCATTGACCGGCTGGATCACACTGTATTTTCACTTATTTTCAAATGTGACATTGGTGCCAGCCGGGTAGCCGGCAGCCGGTCCCCTTGACCGGCTGGCACACGCTGCCAACTCCTTTGAAATTCTGTCTTATGTTTTCATTTATAATATTTCCCATGGTTCGTTTATCATATAAATTTACGTAATGACTTTAAATATTAATGTTTAGAATATATGATTTTCCATTCGCTTGTATCGCATGTTTTGTGATGGTTTTTCATATATCCCACTTTGAGTCGGTTTTACACATGTTACGGTTTGAGCACTAATTGTTAAGTGCTTTGTACTCTCATTCCTCGGCTACCTCTTCGTTCGTAAGGCTGGAATGTCGGAACGAGGAGTGTATCCTTACTGCTTAATTGCATGTGTTAGTGGGCATATGACGACGTTGTTGGGAGGCGAACGCTTTGCGTTGATCGACTCGGCCGTCAAATGTTGTAAAATTGCGAGGTGGTGTCATTGCATGTAGCGTACCGCTTGTTTATGATGCTTGTGCCCTTTCCGCCTCTTTCGTGAAGGCTGACCGAATTTGGGGTACTCGGCTTCTATTTGGTTGACCGAGTCTTGGATGCGAAACGTTTATCGCATGTCGAATCGGAAAATGTTATTTCGAGAGTCTGGCCAGGTTTATACTAGGATCGGATATTTATATCGTCGTCCTACCAGGAGGAATTGTGTCTACATATACGAAATGATGAATCGTGTATGCGTTCAGGGAAATGTATATCCCGTGGATGCGATTTTCATCATAACAGCAATGTACATGGTGCTAGTGCGTGTCATTTACCGTGACAGATGTTGTCAATGTATTTTACGTTTGAATGGATGATCATATGATTGATTATTTGTGATCTTTGGATGACTTGGCATGGTTTGTTTATCGAGTCTCAATCTTAT
This sequence comes from Heliosperma pusillum, assembly GCA_022085475.1. Taxonomy (NCBI): domain Eukaryota; kingdom Viridiplantae; phylum Streptophyta; class Magnoliopsida; order Caryophyllales; family Caryophyllaceae; genus Heliosperma; species Heliosperma pusillum. Next base: position 38,806 of record JAIUZE010070723.1, on the reverse strand, counting down.
CAAACTTATGCTGCTAATGGTGAGATGCAAGCCCTAGTGAGTGTATGGTTGCCTAAGAGTGTCTTCCCCGAGTCTATCTATAATATGATGGTTACGGATTTGTACTTCATGTAGCGATATCTTTACATATTGAATTTCCTATTTATTCTTCTCGTACTTCACATGTATATTTATATATGCATGCTTCTACTTTTGTATTTCTGTTTAAGTTCGTTATTTGTGATATGGCTGGGAGAACCCGGAGTTACTCCCCACTGACTGTGGCTTTCATGTTTTTCATGGATGAACAGGTTGCTTGCTTGGATGGATTTTGCTTGTTGTATTTTGGGTTCGGGTGTGAGCTAGCGGGCGTTGGCCTTGACGATTCACCCCTAGACGATGTTTAGCTAGTTGCTAATAACTTTGATATTTGATAACATTTTGAGAGACTACGTCTCTTGTAGTGTTTTATACTTTGGTTTGTAATTATTGACATTCCTCATATTTTTATCTTAGCATGTAAAAAGTTTTAAAAATACCATATCTTTCGCTATATAAATCACATGCTTGTTATGTTTTATTTCCGCATTCGCAAGGGTTGTCACACGAACCACGTCTCTGAAGGCTCCTGCCTCAACTAGAGACCTCTCCTCCTCCGTCAACCTCTCGTAGGCCTCCATTATGGTCGTGTAGCTAGAGAAAGACCTCATGTTCTCGGCCTCCTACATCAATTAAAAAAAATGGTTATCATTAGCATTTTATAAATGAGAAGTGAAATGATAAACGGATACAAAGAATGTCGAACAATAACTTATCATGCTCCGTGCCGTCTGGTAAGACATGTGGCTCTCCGCCGCCCAAATGAGATGTCTACTATCCCATTTCTCGGTCCACTCATGTGCACCCAACAATTGGGGTCCACCTCGTCCTACATTGGTGACAGGGTTGTCGCGTACCCTAATCAAAGATAAATTACCCAGACAAGGCTAACAACAGATTAATGTAATTAGGGAAGTAAGGGGTCGATCTCGGGGAGACGGGAGATACTCGTGAATAGTTATGGTTAGAGCTCTATCTTGTACGATTGGCAAATGTTTGTCACTAATTACTAAATGCTATAATAAAAATGATAACAATACAATAAAGAAAAGGATCTAGGGATCGGGGTTCACATGCTAATCAATTTAAAAGCAAAGTTGATTACGGGTCTAGAAAAATCATAGGTGTCCAAGTCTTGTAGCGGTATATTCCTCTCGAATTGATACCGACTTTTTAATGGGTCCTAACGTCCTCTCAGCCTGGTTAGGTCACTAAACTATTATTGCCAGTCCTTTAATTTTCATCGCGACTCTCGCCCTTGAGACGAAATTTGACAAGTATAAACAATTGATTAAGGCCTTTAAACAAAGTCTATCACGAAATTTAAGCAAGAAACAGAGACAACAAAAACAATTCTACCCGGAATCAATTTATACTTATATATTAATTAGACATGTTAATCCTTCCTGTAGAACAAAGATTACTTATGCATGATTAACAATGAAAGGGAAACTAAGATTATAAAACTAAGAATGGTAAACATGATAAAGGAAATGTAAAAACAAGAATAAGGATTACCGAAAAGGATGAGCAAAGATTTAAATGGAATAGGAACTTGAATAGGAAAATGCAAACCCGGAAACTAGAATTCCAATTACAAGTAGAACAATTACAATTGAAGAAAACCTTAGAACTAAACTAAACTAGAGAAAACTAAAACTAAACTAAAACTAAGAAAGATGAGAGAAAGAAGAAAAACTAAACTAAAGAGAGAAGTGTTTTTTGTACATCTTAGTTGTGTGTGAGATAGGCTATTTATAGGGTTGAGAGGCTGCTGTGTTTCGTCCAAATTCATACCCTAGACAACCTAATAAAGCACTCCATTAAGGCTTGGTAGAAGAAGAGCCAAGAAGCGTTCATCAGCAGACATACCCGATCGGGTTTATGGATCCCCGATCGGGGATGTTGCACTCTTGGTCAATTGACTTTCGTTTCATCTCATTTGGTAGGTGACTTGATCAACCTTGACTCCATTGACTTTAGATTCGAACGGGGAAGTAACTAACACCTCTTGGGCCTCATTTCCTCCCCTATTTAAGCTTGATCATGTCCCCAAGGGTTAAGGGTCGGAGCATGAGGTTTGAGACGACTTTCGTCGACGAATAGCAAAACCGTCGCAACTTGTGCATATGAGCTCGGAATGACTTCAAACTTGTCCCCTTTGACTCGGAACCTCTAGATCTTTATAGCATGCCATCTTAACCTCACGTAATCGTCCTTCTTATCTTCTCCTTGCTCATATTTCCATCAAATGACGGGATTTGAAGTAGAAACGACTCAATTCCTACAAATGACATTAAAGCAAGAGAAATACTGCAAAGGAGAGATTAGCTCATAAAATCACTTCTTAAAGTGGATAAACCATATCAAATCGAGCTAAATTGAGGGGATAAAATCATACAAATATTCAATTATGAAACTCCCCCAAGCTAAACCCTTGCTTGTCCTCAAGTAAGCATACAATAACAAACATGACAAGGACAAGGGCGACGAGCAACAATCAATCCAACCAAATGCAAATCCCATCAAGGAGCTTATAGAGCACAATGAAACACATCCCGAAACAACGTGGGCATAGGGAAAATGCAAAACATGGTTGAGATTTACATAACGGCGCAGCATAAGGAACATCAAATAGACTTTTCGGATCTTGCATGATCTTTTGACAATGGACTCTCACGGTGCACTCAACACTCAAATTTTTATATAAATCAAGGAAATATTATTTTATATTTGAGTGGCACTCTCCTATCTACGACTCATGAGAATGCGCCCGCAATCTAATATGGTAAACATTCCAAAACTAGAAGTCAAAACAATCATGAAAAGCATAGAAAGGAGCCAAAAGCAAGAAGAAGGCTATTGGAGATGGGTAACAAAGTGGACAAATGAATTATGGTAATGTGGAGCTAATGTCAAGCTAGCAACATACCAATTATGCAAGGATGCTCAATCAAAACTCGGAACCATTCCCAAGAAAATAAAACAAAGCCAAAAATAGCAAATTGGCTTATACTCATGGCAACACAAGAGTGAATTTCCCAACTTTTTGAATTTCGGATCATGGAAATAACACTCACAACTTCTTCTTTTCATAAACCATTTTTTTTTCTTTTCAATACATGCTTCTTTCTTTCTTTTCATTCTTTCATATTCAACATCATTTTTTTTTCATTTCTTTTTTTTCCGTACGGCAATCAGTAATTCCGTCCAATCAAGATCACTTTGACATAACTTGAACAATATCCCAAATGAGCACCCAAACACAAACGGTATAGCTACTAACTTAACAAGGTAGGCAATATTTTTACATGTAGCTAATGAAATGTGAAACAATGTGAAAAGAGGCTAAATTTAGGCAATGGATTCAAAGTGAATGGCTTCAAATGCTTTTTCAATCATGAATGTAATGCTCACTAGAAATGGAATGAAAACCATACTTGTGCGTTTTTGATGTGACGCAAATCATAAGGAGAAACTACACACACCTAATTGGGATCGGGTATAGATGTACCGATCACTGGAGGCTCTACCTTACCGTATATGTAGTTTGCCAAAGTCAAGATCAAGCCTAATAAGTCTAAAATCAATCCCTCACCCACTGTGTACACGACATCCCCATGTATGCAAAATCCCGTCAAAAGCGTGAAACATTGGCTAAAAAGCTACAATAAGGGAAATGCATTGAGGAATGACATTATGCACAACACAATTGGGTGGACAAAACACAACTTTTATTAAAAAAAAATTTTAATTTTTTGATTTTTTTTGGATTTTTCAAATTTTTCAAATTCAATAAACAACTAGACTAAATAAACAACGACACAAACTAAATCCCTCCCCCAAACTAGAATAACACATTGTCCTCAATGTGCGAAACGGGTTTAAGCGCAGAAAACACAAAGAAGGACAACATAACCAACAAAGGAATGGGGGACGACTCAACAAAATGGTAAAGAAAGAAAAGAAAACATACAACCGTGCAACAGCTCCCCCAAGCTAGCTTGAAAACGGGGAAAAAGTACAACCCAAGCACCAAAGTACCTGTGATGAACAAGCTAATACTGATAAGTGAATATTTGTATGGTTTTAACCCCCAATTTAGCTCGGTTTTGTTTGTCATTTGTGCTTTGCTAAGCCATTTTATGAGCTAATATCGTCTTCTAGGCGAATTCCTATGTTCTAACATGTTTTGTAGGGAAAGTTACGTTTCCTACGCCCTTTTTCTATATTTCCCGAGCATTTGCCTAGAACCCGACGATTTGAAGAAGCAAGCTTGACCAAGTGAAAGGCATTTCAAGAAGGTTCACTAATTCGAAAAAGAGAAGAAGCAAAGACAGTTTCGTAGTTGTCGGAAGATCAATCATTTAGGCGGAAGAATTCATCGCCTTACATCAAACCCTATCAACAAACCCGACTCAAAAGGTCAAGGGGGATGTTGGAAGTCAAGTCAAAGCAAAAGGAGATGAAGCGTTAGTCAAAAGCTTCCAGAAGACAAAATACCCGATCGGGTTTGTGTATACCCGATCGGGGAAGTGTGATGCTCTGCACAAAACGGCGTCAACTTCCTATTTTTGTCCTATGTGTTTAATGCCCGACCTCTTCCCCACGAAACCCTAATGCTATATATAGATGCTCCATCCCCTCTTCTCAATACACACCTTCTTCTCATACTTCTCTTCTCTTCTTACATTTCTCCTTAGATTAGGAGGAGGGGGAATTAGCCTCCCTTCTCTCATTTTGTTCTTCTTTAGTCTTTAGTTCTTAGTTTTATTTCTGTCCCTTAGTTTAGATTAATAAGGATTTCATCCTTGTAATCTCCTTTGTGTGATTCAAGCGTTGCAATTCAAGGATCGTTTATTATATGCAAGGATTTTCTATTCTTGTTATCATTGTCGTCATATAGGTATTTCTGTTTTATCCCTTGTTTAATGTTCTTACTGTTTTCCATTTGATTGTTATTCGCTTTACATATTGTCTTAGATTCATTTTAGTACCGTTATAATCGTTGTTTCATTTCCTAGATTATCAATTAGCGTCGTTATTATCGCCATATAAAAAGTCAAAACCAAATAAACATGTCTATCCTAGTTTTTATTGTTAATATCATTTTAGACATAGATATCATCATGAGTGAGTAGTTAACCTTTCTAGGGTGTAGGGTAGCCATGTTAGATTGATTAAAAGATGTTAATTGGATAAAAGAATTGTGCCTTTAAAACATTGTGTCTATGCATGTTTGGATTGTAACGATAGTTAACGAATTTTAGCTAAAATCATTTGACTAATATGGAATTCTTTTCCATGGTAGATATACACGAATTGAATAGACAAAGCGTGACGTAGTGGATTAAGACCTAGTAAATCGCACTAAAAGCCTGCTAGACCATCTGATCTATGATTGTAATGAACACGCCATTCTTACGAACGCTCAATGAATTATTTGCATATCCTAAATCCAATTTCATCAATATATCAATCTACATGTGTGAACCTACTTCCCTAGATGCTTTTCCTTACTTGCTTTACTATTTTTATTTTGTTTTTATTTATGCTTTATATTAGTTTAGATATCAAAAATCTCAAAACCCAGATAATCATTAGATAGAACTCAATTGCGAGACCATTCACATTCCATAGGAAACACCATCTCCCTGAGGATCGACCCCTACTTCCCTAATTACATTAATTTGTTATTAGCCTAGTCTGGGTAATTTATCTTTGTATTGGGCTTGCGACAGGCCCGATCAAATTTTGGCGCCGTTGCCGGGGAGCACGGTTTAGTTTTCCTTTTTATTGTGATTTTTATCGCAATTAGTTTTATCTATTCTTTAGGAACCCAAATTCCTTTAGACCTCTCTTGATTTTTCATCTTAGCTTTTCAATCTTATGCCCAGATCTTCTAGACTAGGGACCTCTATCTTTTTAGACCCCGATCTAGAAAGAACTCGGCAAAGGAGACGAAAGCTATTCATCGAAATCTCAAAAGGTTCTGATACCTCAAGTTTAGATCGTATTCGTGAGAAATACTCGGATATTCTATCTAATCTTGAAGGAGAAGAAGATCCATTCTCATCTCCATTCACAAAAAAAAAACCACTCAATCTTCATTCCATCTTCACCTTCACATTAGGAAATGGTTCGACTTTCAGACCATTCCAAACCTACCGCAGAAACACTTCCAAGGGGTATTACTACACCACAAATCGAAGCCCAAAACTTTGAAATCAAACCATCCTTCATTAACCTCATAGAAAGAAGCCAATTTAGTGGCAATGCCACAGAGATCCCAACCTTCACATCCAAAACTTCTGTGACTATTGCTCCACTATTAGACAAAATGGAGTCACCCAAAAGCAAATTAGAGAGATGCTCTTCTCATTTTCTTTGAAGGGTAAGGCAAAGTTGTGGATTCAAAGCCTTGATAAGGTTACTTTAGGTATCACCGATTGGGAGAGCTTAGCTCTTGCCTTCTACCAAAAGTACTTCCCCCTAGAAAAGACCGCTTTGTTGAGAAGTCAAATCACTGGTTTCCAACAAGGGGATGATGAGAGCCTATATGAAGCCTGAGAGAGGTACAAGGACTTACAAAGAGAATGTCCTCATCATGGGTTAGATTCATGGCTCCTTGCCATCACATTCTATAATGGGTGTTATATAGAGTCCCGTCGAATCCTGGATTTTGCTAACAATGGAAGATTTGATCAAATCAATGTTGAAAATGCTCACAATACCATTGAATCCATGGCAATTCACGATTCTCAATATAGAAATTCCCGCTCCATACCATCGAAATCTAAGCAAGAAGACCCCACTTTGACGCTTTTACAAGCCCAAGTAGCCCTTCTCACACAAAAGCTAGAACAACTCCAATCCTTTACATTTCAGCAGAGTGACAATGGTGTAAGTAAACTTGAAGCCATAATGCTGCAATTAGCTCAAAGGCAAGACACCATGATAGCTCAATTCCAAGAGAGCGATCAAGCTAAGGATGCTGCTATCAAATTGTTGGAAGCTAAAATTTCCCAATTTACCTCTTCTAATACCCACCAAGAGCACGGGCAGCTACCTTCCCAATATTACCAACCTCACGAAACTGTAAATGCCATTTCCTCGAGAAGTGGTAAGCATAATGACGAGCCAGTGATTGTTAATGTTGAAGCTAAGGTGCCCATGTCAAAAGGGAAAGAGCCCGAGATTCCTATTGAGATCAAGGTCCCATTTCCCGAAAGATTAGCAAAGCACAAGGAGGAGGCAAAGTATGGTAAATTCCTTGACGTCATTAAAAACTTAAAGGTTAGTGTTGATTCTCTTGCAGGTGATCATACTAAAACCACTACTGCTAAAAGTGCTAGAAGGGGCTATTCTCGGAAAAGCTTAGCATGGATGGAGAATGTAAAGCAGGCTATGATGACAAGCTTGGATGATAGTGAGCTTAAAGATAAAGGATGATTTCAAAGAAAGAAGTGGAGTCTAGCAAGACTTTAAATTGCGCTTCTCGGGAGGCAACCCGTGTTCCTTTTCTTCTTGCATTTTTATTTTTGTATTCCCTTTTTCATTGTTAGGATTTATTTTGCAGATGAAAGAGTTTTTGAAGAATCTATAAAGACCTTCCTTGTCAAGTCCAAAAGACTAGCTTGGGGGAGTCCGCGCTGACTAGTAAGCTTCACTCTTCATTCATTTTTCCTTTTTCCCATTAAGCATCTCGTTGCATATTTTGTCTTTGTGCTCACATTGAGGACAATGTGATGTTTAGCTTGGGGGAGGGATTGCATTTTCCCATTTTGTATTTTAGTTAATCATTCTTCAAATTTTGAACAAAAGATTTAGAACCTCCTTAGACTGGTACATCCATACCTAGTCTCATCTAGGTGTGTGTAGTTCTCCTTGTGATGTGTGTCATGTCAAAACGCATAAGTATGGTTCTCATTTCATTTCTATAAGCATTGCATTCATGATTCACTAAGATTTGAAGCCTTTTTCACTTTAATTTGCCCCTCAAAATAAGCCCCTCCATTCAAATGCTTCACAAAATAATAGCTACATATAAAAACTGCCTACCTTTTGAGCTAGTAGCTACACCATGGTGTATGGGTGCTCTTTTGAGAAGATTTGTTCTTATCTGTCGAAGTGAATTTGGAGAACGAAATTGTTCAAAAAGTGGTGTTATGTTCAAAAGAAAAAAAATGAAATAGAAAAAGAAAAAAAGAGAAACGAAAAAAAAGAAAGAAAAATAAATAAAAGAAGAAGTTGTGAGTATCTCCTCGAAATGTCAAGTCAGTATTCAGAAGGAGTTTACCCTTGTGTTTCGTGTGTAATAAGGGAAATTAACCGAAAGTTTGGTTTGAGTATTCATTGGTCAGTTGCTAGCTCATTCTAACATTCACATAACCATAACTGTTTGTCCACCTTTCACCCATTTCCCAAAGCCTTCTTTTCATTTTTCCGGCTTCTTTTCTATGTGCATTGTGATCTTTGACTTGTGTTTTGAAATGTTTACCATATTAGATTGCGGACACATTTTCATGAGTCGTAGATATGTGAGTGTCTCAAACATTTACACATAAAGAAATCACCTTTTACATACAATGAGTGTTCGAGTGTACCGTAAGAGTCCATATGTCAAAAGATCATGCAAGAGCCAAAAATCTATAGCGAAATTCTTTGTGCTACGCCGTTATGTAATTCTCAGCCATGATTATGTATCATTCATGCCCACGTTGTTTTTGGGTTATGATTCATTTTGTTTTCAAAGCTTTACGTTGAGATTTGTTTCTTGATGGTGTAGTACCCAATGCTTGCAACCCTTGTCCTGGTATTGTTTGCTATGTTTGCTTGAGGACAAGCAAAGGTTTAGCTTGGGGGAGTTTGATAAGTGAATATTTGTATGGTTTTAACCCCCAATTTAGCTCGGTTTTGTATGTCATTTGTGCTTTGTTAAGCTACTTTATGAGCTAATATCGTCTTCTAGGCGAATTCCTATGTTCTAACATGTTTTGTAGGGAAAGTGACGTTTCTACGCCCTTTTTCTATATTCCCGAGCATTTGCCTAGAACCCGACGATTCGAAGATGCAAGCTTGACCAAATGAAAGGCATTTCAAGAAGGTTCACTAATTCGAAAGAGAGAAGAAGCAAGGACGGTTTCGTAGTTGTCGGAATATCAATCAATTAGGAGGAAGAATTCATCGCTTTACATCATATCCAAGCAACAAACCCGATTGTAGAAGTCAAGGGGGATGTTGGAAGTCAAGTCAAAGCAAAGGAAGATGAAGCGTTAGTCAATTTCTTCCAGAAGACGACTTACCCGATCGGGTCGATCGGGTAAGTGTGTATCCGATCAGGTATGTGTGCTGCTTCGTGCATTGCGGCTCCTTCATCCTATTTTTGACCTATGTGTTTAATGCCCGACCTCTTCTCCACGAAACCCTAATACTATAAATAGATGCTCTAGCCCCTCATATCAAAGCATCCACCTTTCTTACAATCCTCTTTTCTTCTCTTCTTACATTTCCTCTTTAGATTAGGAGGAAGGGAGAACTAGTCTCTCTTCTCTCATTTTCTTCTTCCTTAGTCTTTAGTTCTTAGTTTTATTTCTGTCCCTTAGTTTAGATTAATAAGGATTTCATCCTTGTAATCTCCTTTGTGTGATTCAAGCGTTGCAATTCAAGGATCGTTTATTATATGCAAGGATTTTCTATTATTGTTATCATTGTCGTCATATAGGTATTTCTGTTTTATCCCTTGTTTAATGTTCTTACTGTTTTCCATTTGATTGTTATTCGCTTTACATATTGTCTTAGATTCATTTTAGTACCGTTATAATCGTTGTTTCATTTCCTAGATTATCAATTAGCGTCGTTATTATCGCCATATAAAAAGTCAAAACCAAATAAACATGTCTATCCTAGTTTTCATTGTTAATATCATTTTAGACATAGATATCATCATGAGTGAGTAGTCATCCTTTCTAGGGTGTAGGGTAGCCATGTTAGATTGATTAAAAGATGTTAATTGGATAAAGGAATTGTGCCTTTAAAACATTGTGTCTATGCATGTTTGGATTGTAACGATAGTTAACGATTTTTAGCTAAAATCATTTGACTAGTTTGGAATTCTTTTCCAAGGTAGATATACAGGAATTGAATAGACAAAGTGTGACGTAGTGGATTAAGACCTAGTAAATTGCACTAAAAGCCTGCTAGACCATCTGATCTATGATTGTAATGAACACACCCTTCTTACGAACGTTCAATGAATTATTTGCTTATCCTAAATCAAATTTCATCAATATATCAATCTACATGTTCGAACCTACTTCCCTAGATGCTTTTCATTACTTGCTTTACTATTTTTATTTTGTTTTTATTTTGTTTTTATTTATGCTTTATATTAGTTTAGATATCAAAAATCTCAAAACCCAGATAATCATTAGATAGAACTCAATTGCGAGACAATTCACATTCCATAGGAAACACCATCTCCCTGAGGATCGACCCCTACTTCCCTAATTACATTAATTTGTTATTAGCCTAGAGTGGGTAATTTATCTTTGTATTGGGCTTGCGACAGGCCCGATCAACGACTCCTGATCAAAATCATTGACTAGAGTGGAACTCTTTTCCAAGGTAGAGATACGTGAATTAAATAGACAAAGAATGACATGGTGGATTAAGACCTACTAAATTGCTTAAAAGCCTGCTAGACCATCTGATCTATGATTGTAATGAAAACATCATTCTTACGAACTCACATTGAATTATTTGCATGTTCCATATCCAATTTCATCAATATATTAATCTACATGTGTGAACCTACTTCCCTAGATGCTTTTCATTTTTGTTAATTCATCATTTGCCTTATTGCTTTCATTTCCATTTGCTTTATATCGTTTTCATTTATGCTTTTTGTTAGTTTAGACATCATAATCCCAAAACCCGAAAACTCGTTAGATAAAACCCAATTGCGAGACATTTCACATTCTATAGGAATCACCATCTCCCTGAGGATCGACCCCTACTTCCCTAATTACATTAATTTGTTTTTAGCCTAGTCTAGGTAATTTATCTTTGTATCGGACTTGCGACAGGCTCGGTCAAATTTTGGCGCCGTTGTCGGGGAGCACGGTTTAGTTTTCCTTTTTCTTGTGGTTTTTACCGCAATTAGTTTTATCTAGTCTTTAGGAACCCAAATTCCTTTAGAGCTCTCTTGATTTTTCATCTTAGCTTTTCAATCTTATGCCCAGATCTTCTAGACTAGGGACCCCTATCTTTTTAGACCTTGATCTAGAAAGGACTCTGCGTAGGAGAAAAAAGCTATTCAACGAAATCTCAAAAGCTTCTGATACTTCAAGTTTAGATCGTATTCATGAGAAATGCTCGGATATTTTATCTAATCTCGAAGGAGAAGAAGATCCATTCTCATCTCCATTCTCAAAAACCAATCAACTTTCAAACAACACTCCATCTTCATCTTCACAAAAGAAAATGGTTCGACTTTCAGACCATTCCAAACCAACTGCAGATACACTTCCAAGGGGTATTGCTACACCCCAAATCACAGCCCAAAACTTTGAAATCAAACCTGCCTTCATCAATTTAATAGAAAGAAGTCAATTTAGTGGCAATGCCACAGAAGATCCCAACCTACATATTCAAAACTTCTGTGACTATTGCTCCACAATTAGACAAACTGGAGTATCCCAAGAGCAGATTAGGGAAATGCTCTTTCCTTTCTCTTTATAGGAAAGGCAAAACTTTGGATCAATAGCCTTGACCGAGTTGCCTTAGGAATAGCCGACTGGGATGGTCTAGCTCTTGCTTTCTATCAAAAGTACTTCCCACCAGAACGAACCGCACTCTTACGAAGTCAAATCACTGGATTTCGTCAGAGAGGCGATGAAACCCTTTATGAAGCATTGGAAAGGTACAAAGAATTACAAAGAGAATGCCCTCATCATGGCCTTTATTCATGGTTCTTAGCTATCACCTTCTACAACGGTTGTTGTGGCGAATCACGTCATATCCTCGACTCCGCTAACAATGGTCGTTTCGATCAGATTGATGTAGAAATAGCTAGCGCAACTATCGAGTCAATGGCAATTAACGACTCTCAGTATAGCAACTCACGTGCTATGCCACTCAAAACCAAGAAGGACGATTCTACTAAAGTAGCACTCCTAGAAGCCCAATTAGCCCTTCTGCAGCAACAAGTAGGAAGCTCTTCCCAATCCAAGGAACATGTTAACGTCACTAACCACGTAGTGATATGTGAGACATGTGGAGTTGGAGGACACAGTTTTCAAGAATGTAGAAGTTCGCTAGAGCAAGTCCATGCCTATCAATCATATAGGCAGGGCAATGCTTTCTCAAACTTCTATAACGAGAACACAAAGAACCATCCTTTTTTGTCCTACAAAAGCACCAACATTCAGAACCCCCACCATCAGACTCAACAACCATTCATACCACATCAACAGAAGCCTTACAATCCACCTGGTTTTCAAAACCAAAGACCTCCATTTCAACCTATCTTCAATCAACCTTACCAAAACCAACCTCAACACCAACCACCCCAAAATCAAGGCCAACCGAATGATTCAAGCTTGAGCAAAATTGAATCCATGCTTCTACAAGTTGTTCAAAAACAAGATTCAATGTTTGCTCAACTTCAAAAGAGTGATCAAGCTCAAAGTGCTGCCATCAAGATGCTTGAAACTCAAATGGCCCAATTGGCTGTCTCTAATGCCCAAAGAAAACAAGGCCAACTACCACCTCATGGTGAGCAACCAAGGGACACTGCTAATGCTATCACCCTTAGGAGTGGTACCACTTATAAGGAACCTCAACAACTCAAAGAACCAATAGTTGAGCTTACACAAGTAGAGAGCCAAAAAGATTCTCAACCATCCACTGCTAAGGAAGCGGAAAACAAACTTGAAAACGAACCCATCAAAACCCAAGTTCCATTTCCCCAACGCTTGAGGAGAAATCATAAGGAAACTGGAGTGTAAACTACTAAGGTTTACAAGTTTAAGGAATGTTTGATTAGGCGTACTCAAACTGATAACAATTTCAAGCAGAAATGGATGTTGTTTTAGAGAGGGTGAATTGTTTCAACTGAAAACTCAAGGATATGACTTAGAGAAACTCCCCTACAGCAAGGCACAAGAGAAGGGACTCAAAGACTAGTTCTGAGACAGGTTTAAAGTGTTACAGCAAAGCACAAACACTCCAGACTAGACTCAAACAGCAAGCAAGCTAATCACAACAAGGCACAGATATAACCTGATTCACAAAGCAAGACACTGATCAAACACCTTGAAGATGTATCAGGCTTGACTTAAACTACAGCTCTTAGCACAAGTTTGAAATATTTAAGGGATTTCTCAAAGTTAATTCATTCATAAAATCTACTCAAAACAATACATAATACTCTCCTTATATATGGAGGCTGATACAATGTGATCCCTTGGATGTAAAGTCCATCTAAGGGTCAGCGTTGAACTTGAACTACTACCACAGCTAACTAATTAAGGACCTCACAAGAGGACGAGTTTAACAACTAACTAATACAGACACAAAGACACAAAACAAACTGAATCAAAAAGCAATAAAGCAGTTTTTGGAGTTTTCCTGAAATGGAAATCTGTTGTTCTTGTTGTATTGCTGCTTTGCCTGGATGTTTTGTTGCTCCTTGGGACTCTCTACTCTTACTAGGACTTAGATAAAACCTGTCTTGGACGAGGACAAGTTGACTTAAACAAAAGGAAGCCACAATCTGACTTGTACCTTCTCTGCTTTAATGTTCACTGGACTCTAGCTTGGGCTGCTTGTTACTTGAGTTTTTGCTAGACTTCAAAAGGGATTGTCCTGGACAAACTTGTTGATTAGTGGATTGGCTTGATGGTAGGCCATGGTGGGGGTGGTTGGGATGCTCTAGTGTACCTCCTTGGTGCTGGGTTTGCTAACTGGTCTGCTGAGCTCTGACTGGCATTGTTTCTGTCTTGTGTGGGGAATGTGGACTGTGTTGGACCTTGGCATGGCTTGGCAAGCCCTGGACTATCTTCCTCAATATCATGGCTTGGTTTGGCTTGCCATGACTTTCTGTTTAGACCTTGTGACTCGAGCTTCCATCTGAGGGGGTCTTAGGGTCAGGCTTGTCTTGCTTGTGGCTTGATCATCAAGGCCCCTTGGGTGAGCTACTGCTGCAGCCTCCCCAGGTTGAAAAGGGCTTGACCTCAAGCTTGTGTCTTCCTCTCCCTCAGAGTCTTCATAGAAGGGACTAAGATCTCCAATATTGAATGTTCCATGAACTGCATACTCTCCTGGTAGATCAATTCTGTAGGCATTAGGACCTATCTTCTCTATGACTTGAAAAGGACCATCTGCTCTTGGCTCTAGCTTATAATTTCTCTTGGAAGGGAACCTTTCTTTCCTTAGGTTGATCCATACTAAGTCTCCTGGTGCGAAGTCTTTCTTGATCTTAGGAACCTTGGCATTCTTTTTGTATAGATCATTGGTCTTCTCAATTTGTTTTCTGACTGATTCATGGAGCTTTAGCATTTGTTCCACCCTTTTCTTGGCATCATAGTGGATCTCTGACCTGCACAAATTAGACAAATTCAAAGGCATTAAGGGGTTAGTACCATAGACCACTTCAAAGGGGGAGTGGCCTCTGGCTGCTGATGGAGCTCTATTGAAAGAGAACTCTGCTTGAGTTAGCTTTAAGTCCCAATCCTTGAGGGATTTGCTGACTATACACCTCAAGATCCTTCCCAAGGTCTTGTTGGTCACCTCAGTTTGTCCATCTGTTTGAGGATGATGGGAGGTACTAAACAACAACCTAGTGTTAAGCAGCTTCCACAATGTTCTCCAGAAATGGCTCATAAACGTTGTGTCTCTGTCAGATACAATAGTTCTTGGAACTCCTTGTAACCTTACCACCTCATTAAGGTATAGCTCTGCCACACTCACAGCATCCTCAGTTTTCTTACAAGCAATGAAATCGGCCATCTTGCTGAACCTATCCACAACCACCATGATAGAATCTTTCCCTCTTGTTGTCCTAGGCAATGCTACTATGAAATCCATGCTTACATATTCCCAAGGCCTACATGGGACTGGTAGGGGAGTGTAAGGTCCTGCTTGAAAAGAACTCTTGGCCTTTTGACAAACTCCACACCTTCTGAGTACTATTTGGACTTCTCCCATCATCTTAGGCCAGTAAAACTGATCTTGCAGTATGTCCACAGTCTTCTGAACTCCAAATTGTCCTCCAAGGCCACTTCCATGCACCTACTTGATCAATAGACTCATATAAGAACATCTGGGAACACATAGCTTGTTTTCTTTGAACAGGAATCCATTTTGTAGAGTGTAGGGTGAGTCAATGGTTCTTGTTCCCTCTTTCTGTGCTAACCAATCTTTTGCAAAGTCTGGATCTTCCTGATACATATCCTTCATGAACTCAAAGCCAAGAACCCTTTGCTCCATGGTTGATAGCAGAGTGTATCTTCTAGACAATGCATCAGCCACCACATTTTGTTTTCCTTCTTTGTATTTGCTAGAAAAGGTGAATGACTGGAGGAAGTCCACCCATTTGGCATGCCTGTGACTGAGCTTATGCTGGCCTCCTATGTACTTCAATGCTTCATGATCAGAATGTAAGACAAAAGGCTTGGGCTTCAGATAGTGACTCCAATGCCTTAGAGCCCTTACAAGAGCATAGAACTCCTTATCATATGTAGAATAGCTCAGCTTGGCTCCACTTAGCTTTTCACTGAAATAAGCTACAGGTTTCTTCTCTTGGATAAGGACAGCTCCAATTCCCACTCCACTTGCATCACATTCAACCTCAAATAGGCAATTAAAATCAGGTAACCTGAGGATAGGGGCACTGCACAAGAGCTTCTTCATATATTTGAAAGCATGCAAGGCATTCTCAGTCCAAGTGAACTCTCCCTTCTTCATACATTCAGTGAGGGGTGCTGCAATAGTACTGAAGTTTTTAATGAACCTCCTATAGAAAGATGCTAGCCCATGAAACCCTCTTACTTCTGTGATATTCTTAGGAACAGGCCAAGATTGAACTGCAATGATCTTGTCTTGATCCAGTGAAATGCCTCTACCAGACACCACATATCCTAGAAACTTGACTTCCTCAGTCACAAAGGTGCATTTCTCAAGCTTCCCAAAGAGTTTATTCTCCTTAAGTATCTCAAACACAGACTCAAGATGCCTCAAATGATCGTCCTTGCTCTTGCTGTAGATGAGAATATCATCAAAGTATACCACCACAAATCTCCCTAAGCAAGGCCAAAGCACTTCTGTCATTAATCTCATGAAGGTACTTGGGGCATTTGACAGGCCAAAGGGCATGACAAGCCACTCATAAAGGCCATGCTTTGTTTTGAAGGCTGTATTCCACTTATCTCCTTCCCTGATCCTCAATTGATGGTAACCTTGCCTCAAATCAATCTTAGAAAAGAACCTTGAACCACTCAGCTCATCCAACATGTCATCAAGTCTAGGTATAGGGAACCTGTACTTGACTGTGATGTTATTGATAGCCCTGCTATCTATGCACATCCTCCAAGTCCCATCCTTCTTAGGAACCAATAATGCAGGCACAGCACATGGACTTAATGACTCCCTTACAAACCCTTTACTCATCAACTCTCCAACTTGTTTCTGCATCTTTTGTGTAGCCTTAGGATCACACCTATATGTTGGTCTATTAGGTAGTACAGACCCTGGCACAAGGTCTATCTGATGTTCAATTCCTCTTAAAGGGGGTAAGCCATCAGGAAGTTCCTCTGGGAACACTTCCTTGAATTGATCAATGAGGGGTTTAACTTCTGCAGGGATTAACTTAGGCTCCCCTTCCTGAACTTCCTTTGAAAGCAGCATCAATATAGGTTGCTCTTCACTACACTCTTTGACCATTGCTGATTCGGACAGAAACAAGACTCCACTAAAGTATTCAGCCACACTGGGACTCCCATAACTCTTCTGATGTGGTGACAAGGGGGCTAATGTCACCTTCCTGCTCCCATGCTTGAAGGAATAGGTGTTGCTTCTTCCTTGGTGTATGGAGCTTTTATCAAACTCTCATGGTCTTCCTAATAATAAGTGACAGGCATCCATTGGAACCACATTACACAGAACTTCATCTTTGTACACACTTCCAATGGAGAATGGGACCATAGATTGCTTGTCCACCTTAACCTCTGCTCCCTTACTCAACCATCTCAACTTATAGGGGTGAGGGTGCTATTGAGTGCTTAGCTTCAACTTGTCAACCATAGTAACTGAGGCTACAATGGTACAGCTTCCCCCATCTATGATGAGGTTAAAAACCCTCCCTTGTATGGTACATCTGCTCCTAAAAATGAGGGACCTTTGATCCTCCTCCAAAGGTATCTGTTATGAATGCATTACCCTCCATAGAACCAAGCTGTGGCCTGTATCTGGGAGTGCCACTATTGCCTCCAGACTAGGCTCTTCTTCCTCACTCACCACTTCTTCAACCTCAGGCTCATCCCTCTCATACTCAACTAGGCCTTCCTTCTCCCAAGTCTCAACCTCCATTATAGTTAAGGTCTTCTTAGAAGGGCAATCCTTCCTGAAATGTCCATAACCCTGACATTGGAAGCACCTAATTCTGTTCTCAGTCATTGAAGTGCTTGGTTTCTGACCCATGATGCCTTTTCCCTTGTCTAAGATAGGTGGGGGTGCTGTCTTAGGGGTATCAATGGCCCTCATCCCACTGTAAGTTCTGGTTTGAAAAGATCTAACAGGCTTTGGTGTGACAAATTTAATCTTTCCTATCTTTTCAATTCTCAAAGATAAGTTAACAACATCATCAAATGACCACAGAGGTTGCATCCTAACCTTGTTAGCAATGCTCTTATCTAGACCTTCTAAGTACCTAGCAATCCTTTGCTCAGGTTTCTCATTTATGTCACACTGCAATGTGAGTTATTCAAACTCTCTCAAGTAGGATTCAACAAGTTTATCCCCTTGTTTCAACTTAGATAACTTAATAAACAGATCCTGGGTGTAATCCTTAGCAACAAACTTGTCTAGCAGTTTCTTTTTCAGTTTAGTCCGAGACTTGATGGGTTCTTTCTCTTCCCTAGCCCTTAACCCTTTCATGGTTTCATACCAAAGAGAAGCATACCCTTTCAGTTTAAGGATGGCTACTTTAAAAGACTTAGAATCATTATATCCTTTGTATTCAAAGATTCTTTCTACTTCTCTTAGCCATTCTAACAAATCATCAGGATTAAGACTACCATAAAACTCAGGGATGTCTACCTTAAGATGCTTGTCTAAGTGCCTGTGGATGGAAGCCCTGCTCCTTGTTGAGTCATCTGAGTCTGGATACTCTTCATCATCAGGTGGCCTTCCTCTGCCTCCTCCTTGGCCTCTTCCACGTCCTCTGCCTCTTCCTCCAGCAAACAACTAGTTGCCTATTACCTGATCCATGGCTCTGGTTAGGGTGGTTACAATCCCAGCCAGGTCCTCCATCCTTGCTTCTACTCCTGCCAATCTCTCTTCACTCATTGGGCTATTTTTGTGTTTTTAAATGTAGTTAGGGAAAATGAACTCACTAAGACTCTCAAGCTAAGCTGTGATAACCAATTTGGAGTGTAAACTACTAAGGTTTACAAGTTTAAGGAATGTTTGATTAGGCTTACTCAAACTGATAACAATTTCAAGCAGAAATGGATGTTGTTTTAGAGAGGGTGAATTGTTTCCACTGAAAACTCAAGGATATGACTTAGAGAAACTCCCCTACAGCAAGGCACAAGAGAAGGGACTCAAAGACTAGTTCTGAGACAGGTTTAAAGTGTTACAGCAAAGCACAAACACTTCAGACTAGACTCAAACAGCAAGCAAGCTAATCACAGCAAGGCACAGATATAACCTGACTCACAAAGCAAGACACTGATCAAACACCTTGAAGATGTATCAGGCTTGACTCAAACTACAGCTCTTAGCACAAGTTTGAAAGATTTGAGGGATTTCTCAAAGTTAATTCATTCATAAAATCTACTCAAAACAATACATAATACCCTCCTTATATAGGGAGGCTGATATAATGTGATCCCTTGGATGTAAAGTCCATCTAAGGGTCAGCTTTGAACTTGAACTAATACCACAGCTAACTAATTAAGGACCTCACAAGAGGACGAGTTTAACAACTAACTAATATAGACACAAAGACACAAAACAGACTGAATCAAAAAGCAATAAAGCAGTTTTTGGAGTTTTCCTGAAATGGAAATCTGTTGTTCTTGTTGTATTGCTGCTTTGCCTGGATGTTTTGTTGCTCCTTGGGACTCTCTACTCTTACTAGGACTTAGATAAAACCTGCTTTGGACGAGGACAAGTTGACTTAAACAAAAGGAAGCCACAATCTGACTTGTACCTTCTCTGCTTTAATGTTCACTGGACTCTAGCTTGGGCTGCTTGTTACTTGAGTTTTTGCTAGACTTCAAAAGGGATTGTCCTGGACAAACTTGTTGATTAGTGGGTTGGCTTGATGGTAGGCCATGGTGGGGGTTGTTGGGATGCTCTGGTGTACCTCCTTGGTGCTGGGTTTGCTAATTGGTCTGCTGAGCTCTGACTGGCATTGTTTCTGTCTTGTGTGGGGAATGTGGACTGTGTTGGACCTTGGCATGGCTTGGCAAGCCCCAGACTATCTTCCTCAATATCTTGGCTTGAAGTTGGCTTGCCATGACTTGCTGTTTAGACCTTGTGACTCGAGCTTCCATCTGAGGGGGTCTTCGGGTCAGGCTTGTCTTGCTTGTGGCTTGATCATCAAGGCCCCTTGGGTGAGCTCCTGCTGCAGAAACCCAGTTCAGCAAATTTATGGAAGTAGTCAAAAACCTCCAAGTAACGGTTCCCTTCACTGAATTAATCACTCAAACCCCTTCTTACACAAAATTCATGAAGGATATCCTAACTAAGAAAAGGACTTTAGATGATGTTGAAATCATAACATTTACAGCTGAGTGCGGTGCTTTATTGCAAAATAAGTCCCCTCCTAAGTTAAAGGATCCTGGTAGTTTCTCTATACCTTGCACTATAGGCACCTACACAATCGATAAAGCTTTATGCGATCTAGGTGCTAGTGTAAGCGTCATGCCCTTTTCCATATGCGAAAAGTTGAATATGGGAATTCTCAAATGCACTAGTATCACTCTGCAAATGGCAGATCGTTCTCTAAAACAACCTATGGGAGTTTTAGAAGATGTGCCTGTCAAAGTAGGGAGGTTTTTCATTCCCGTCGATTTCATTGTGCTAGACATGGCTGAAGATTTGCAAATCCCTATTATTTTAGGAAGACCATTTCTACACACTGCGGGAGCAGTAATCGATGTCAAGAATGGAAAATTGACACTATATAAAGTCACCTATAACTTAAACAGTGCAATGAAAAGCCATATGCTTGAAGAGCCTTGCTGTTTCCTTGATATTGTCGACTCAATTATTGATGAATCTCTGTATCCATCAATAATTGAGGATCCTTTAGAAGCAATCTTATTGTTGGAGGATATCTTTGAGAATGACAATTTTGAGATCAGTGAGCTGGAAAAGGACCTGACTGGAAAAGAGATACCGTCCGAAGAATTTGAAGAGTTCATAAGCTTAATTGACGCTCCTGCCAAGGCAGAAGTACATAAACCTTAACTAAAACCTCTTCCCTCGAATCTAAAATATGCCTTTTTAGATGAATCTGAATATTGCCCAGTCATAGTGAGTGCTCTCCTAGATGAAAATCAGTTAACCTCACTATTGACTGTCTTGAAAAAGCACAAAAAGGCAATAGGTTACAAACTTGAAGATCTAACTGGCATAAGCCTAGACTTCTGCATGCACAGAATCAATTTAGAAGAAGGCAAAAAACCTTGTGTTCAAGGACAACGCCATCTTAACCCCAACATGCAGGAAGTAGTTAAAACTGAAGTTATGAAATTGCTAGATGCTGGCATAATCTATGCAATCTCTGACTCAAAATGGGTAAGCCCTGTTCAAGTTGTTCCCAAGAAAGGAGGAACAACAGTAGTCAAGAACAAGAAGAATGAGCTCATCCCCACAAGGATTGTGATGGGATGGCGTATGTCTATTGACTACAGAAAGCTGAATCAATCAACTAGAAAAGATCACTATCCTCTGCCCTTCATTGACCAAATGCTAGAGAGGTTAGCTTGTCACAAGTACTTCTATTATCTAGATGGTTACTCAGGATTTTTCCAAATTTCTATCCACCCTGAGGACCAAGAGAAAACCACTTTCACCTGTCCCTATGGTACTTTCGCTTATCGCAGAATGCCATTTGGCTTGTGTAATGCACCTGCCACTTTCCAGCGTTGCATGACCAGTATCTTCTCGGATTTTGTTGAATCTATCATGGAAGTATTTATGGACGATTTTAGCGTCTATGGCATTTCCTTTGATAATTGTTTGACAAATCTATCCAGAGTTCTAAAACGCTGTGAAGAAGTCGACCTTGTTCTCAATTGGGAAAAGTGTCACTTCATGGTGAACGAAGGTGTAGTTTTAGGACACATCGTTTCAGAAAGAGGTATAGAAGTGGATCGAGCTAAGATCCAAGTTATTGAACAACTGCCACCACCTGCTAATGTAAAAGGAATCAGGAGTTTCCTTGGCCACGCCGGTTTCTACCGACGGTTTATCAAAGATTTTTCAAAAATAGCCAAGCCCCTGACTGAGCTCCTTTTCAAGGATGCACCTTTTAATTTCACAAAGGAATGCCTTGAGGCATTCAACAAAATCAAACGTGCTTTAATCACCGCACCTATAATCCAGTCACCTGATTGGAATCTGCCCTTTGAACTGATGTGCGATGCGAGTGATTATGCCGTAGGAGTTGTTTTAGGGCAAAGAAAGGAAAAGTTTCTTCATGCAATTTACTATGCTAGTAAAACCCTAGATCCTGCCCAAATCAACTATGCCACCACTGAGAAAGAACTTCTCGCCATTGTCTATGCCTTAGACAAATTTTGCTCATACCTAATAGGATCAAAAGTCATTGTCTACATTGACCATGCTGCCTTGAAATATCTGCTTTCAAAGAAAGAGGCAAAACCTAGACTTATCCGATGGATCCTACTCCTTCAAGAGTTTGATCTAGAGATCCGGGATAAGAAAGGAGCAGAGAATGTAGTCGCTGACCACCTCTCAAGGATAAGAGTAACTGACATAGGATTACCAATGCCAATTAATGATTCGTTCGCTGATGATTCATTAATGGCAATTGCGGTCTCTTCTCCTTGGTATGCTGTTTTGCCAATTTCATTGTCAGTCGCTAGCTACCTTCTGACCTTTCTTATAACCAAAGAAAGAGATTTTTGCATGATGCAAAATTCTTTGTTTGGGATGACCCCTATCTTTTTAAGCAATGCTCAGATGGTCTGTATCGACGATGTATCCCCCAGTGGGAAGTAAGAGGAGTTTTAGAAGGATGCCACTCATCTGCTTATGGTGGTCATCATGGTCCGTCCAAGACCGTTGCCAAAGTCTTACAGTCCGGGTTTTTCTGGCCCTCGATGTTTAAAGATTCCAAAGACTTTGTTATGGCTTGTGATGCTTGTCAACGAATAGGTCAAATATCCAAGAGACATGAAATGCCTCAAAACGGCATATTAGAAGTCGAGATATTCGATATCTGGGGTATTGACTATCAAGAACCATTCCCCTCTTCTAATGGAAATCGTTACATTTTAGTCGCTGTCGACTATGTTTCAAAGTGGGTAGAAGCAATTGCCACCCCCACCAATGATGCTAAAGCTGTGATATGACTATTTAAAAAGATCATCTTTCCGCGTTTTGGTGTACCCATAGCCGTGATAAGTGATCGAGGAAGTCATTTCGGAGAAAAACAGTTAGATACTCTGCTTGCCAAGTATGGTGTGTATCACAGACGAGGATTAGCCTACCACCCTCGGACCAGCGGTCAAGTAGAAGTCTCAAACAGAGAGTTGAAATCAATTCTTCAAAAAGTAGTCTCAAGATCTAGAACCGATTGGATTAATAAGCTCGATGACACCTTATGGGCTTATCGTACAGCTTTCAAAACCCCGATTGGAACATCTCCTTATCGATTGGTTTATGGAAAGGCCTGTCATCTTCCTGTCGAGTTAGAGTACAAAGCTCACTGGGCTATCAAAGAACTCAACTTAGACACTAAGCTTAGCGCTGATAGACGACTTTTGCAACTCAATGAGCTAGAAGAATTTCGTTTGCAAGCTTACGAGAATTTTAGGATCTATAAAGAGAAAACGAAGCGTTGGCACGACAAGAGGATAATAAGAAAAGAATTTAATGTCGGTGACCAAGTACTTCTCTTCAACTCCCGTTTGAAAATTTTTCCAGGAAAACTTCGATCACGATGGTCTGGACCATTTACTGTCACATATGTGAGCAAATACGGTTATGTGGAAATCATGGCTAGTAATGGTGAAAAATTCAAAGTCAATGGACACCGATTGAAACTCTACTATAGAAATTCCATGATAGGATGTTTAGATATTGATACGGTTGCGGAAGCGAATGACGAAAATAAGTTAATATTTTGTATGTGAATAGTACCCGCGTACTGTTCACGTGAATAGTAACAGAAAAAAAAAGGTTTTTTTTTGTGTGCTGTGAATAGTAACCGGGAATAGTGAAATAGAAATAAGATAAAATTGATAAGTATTTAGCCCTTGGATTACCTCACCCAAGTCTAAACTTTGAACCCGATTCACAACCGGAAATTCAACTCGAACTACAAATTAAAATGCAGCTCACAAGAGAGAACTTTGAGAGAAAACTCAAATTTTGATTGATGATTGTTCAAGTCTGTCTTGCCAAGGAGAAGTAGTCTCCTTTTATAGGAGAGCATACCTTGGTCTCCAAGGCGCGTGACATCATCGCTTACATCACAAAATTAACCTTGCACTCCAAGGCCTACTACTTAGCTAATCATTACCCTATAAAGCCTAGGTTAATGATGACACTCTAGACCCTAGGTTTTTACTTGTACTCCAAGGCCTACAAAGTAGCCTAATGATTACAACATAGACCCTAATTATATTATTAAAATATTACAATATGAGAATAACTAAGTGCTGATTTTTTTATTCGTCTTATTCATCCAAATCAGCTCAAGATGCGTACGAGTTAGCCGTTTTAGGCATGTTCATGACCGTCACCAATGTCGTTTCTTGTGTATGCTATTTGTAGTACAATTCTTGATTTTAACGAACCCTGGTGTATCATGCCTATATCTTGTTTCGCAACGCTTACGCCATCTTCCATGTTTATGACGACATTTGTATTTTCTATATTGGTGTCACCACATGATCTTGTATCATCCTCTCCCTCTTGAAAAGGAATTGACCTCAATTCTGCTAGGCCATCATCATCAATGTAAGGAGTAAGATCACCAACATTAAAGGTTGCGTGAATTCCATAATCACCGGGGAGATCAATTTTGTAAGCATTGTCATTTACCCTTGCAATGACTTTGTACGGCCCCTCACATTTTGGCATTAGCTTGTTCTTGCGTTTGTGTGGGAACCTCTCCTTGCGTAAGTGTAACCAAACCAAGTCGCCTTCATTAAATACCCTCGGCTTGCGATACTTGTTTGCCTTACGCTTATATGCCTCATTAACCACTTCGATACGTTTCTTGACTTGCTCGTGTAGCTTGATCATGGATTTGAGCTTTGATTCGGCATCTTTATGAACGAGCTCATCAGAAGGTAATGGTAACAAATCAAGTGGCAAGTATGGGTTGATTCCGTAGACAATCTCAAATGGTGAATGCTTGGTAGCGAAAGTCGGAGAACGATTATAGGCAAACTCGGCATGGGAGAGCTTTTGATCCCAATCCTTTTGGGTTTTGCTCACCAACCCACGTAATATCGTACCCAAAATCCGGTTAGTCACCTCTGTTTGCCCATCGGTTTGTGGGTGATGCGAGGTACTAAACAAAAGCTTTGTACCCACCTTTCTCCAAAGCGTATTCCAAAAGTAGCTTAAGAACTTGGAATCGCGATCTGAAACAATAGTTCTAGGCATTCCATGTAGGCGTACAATCTCCTTAAAAAATAAGTCGGCAACATATGGGGCATCGTCGTTCTTATGGCATGGAATGAAATGAGCCATCTTTGAGAATCGATCAACGACAACCATGATTGCGTCATTTCCTCTTTGAGTGCGAGGTAAAGCCACTATAAAATCCATCGAGATATCTTCCCATGGTCGTTCTGGAATCGGCAATGGTTTGTATTCTCCTGGACGGAAAGTACTTTTAGCCAAGTGACAAGTCACACACTTGCTAACTATTTTTTGAACATCGCCTTGCATCTTCGGCCAAAAGAAATGCTCTTGTAACACTTCCAACGTCTTTTGTACACCAAAATGCCCAGCGATTCCACCGCCATGTGCCTCTCTTACCAACAATTCTCTAATGGGGTGCTTAGGAAAACACAATCGATTCCCTTTAAATAGGAAACCATCTTTCATTACAAACTCCTTAAATACTCCATTTTTGCTTGCTTGAAGGATGCCTTGAAATGATTCATCTTGGTCATAATATCCTTTGATCAATTCAAAACCAAGTAGCTTTGTTTCGAGTGTTGTAATTAAGGAATAACGCCTAGAGAGGGCATCGGCTACCACATTACTTTTTCCATCTTTGTACCTTGATGAGAAATGAAATGATTGTAAGAATTCTACCCATTTTGCATGTCGAGCATTGAGTTTTTGTTGGCCATTAATATTCTTCAATGCTTCATGATCAGAATGAAGTATAAAGTGATTTGGCCGCAAATAATGACTCCAGTGATCAAGAGCTCGTACTATGGCGTAGAACTCCTTATCATAAGTAGAATAATTCTTCCGTGCTCCACCAAGCTTTTCGGAAAAGTATGCTATGGGGCGTTTTCCTTGGATGAGAACAACTCCTATACCAACTCCGCTTGCATCACATTCTACTTCAAATGGTTGGGAGAAGTCGGGCAACGCAAGAATTGGTGCTTGGCAAAGTTTCACCTTAATTGCTTCAAAAGCTTGTTGTGCTTGTGGCGTCCATACAAATGCTCCTTTCTTTAAGCACTCTGTTATCGGACTCATAATGGTACTAAAATTGTGAATAAATCGTCGATAAAATGAAGCTAACCCATGAAATGATCTAACCTCAGTGATAGTAGTGGGAATAGGCCATGACTTCATTGCTTCAACCTTCGATTCATCCACGGATACGCCTTCCTTGGATACCACATATCCTAGAAACACAACTCGATCCACCAAGAATGTACACTTCTCTAATTTTCCGAACATTTTTTGGGCTCTTAGGACGTTGAAAATACTCTTTAGGTGAGTGAGGTGTTCCTCCACATTCTTGCTGTAGACCAGAATATCATCAAGGTATACAATAACAAACTTACCAAGAAATGGCTTCAACACTTCATTCATAAGACGCATGAAAGTGCTAGGTGCATTCGTTAATCCGAACGGCATCACTAACCATTCATATAAGCCATGTTTTGTCTTGAACGCGGTTTTCCATTCATCTCCTTCTCTCATTCGAATTTGGTGGTATCCACTCCTTAAATCGATCTTTGAAAACACCATAGAGCCATGTAATTCATCTAGCATGTCGTCTAGGCGTGGAATTGGGAAGCGATATTTGATAGTGATGTTGTTAACGGCTCGACTATTAATGCACATCCTCCATGATCCATCCTTCTTTGGCACTAATAGTGCGGGTACAGCACACGGACTCATGCTTTCACGAACATAGCCCTTTTCCATTAACTCATCAATTTGCCTTTGTAGCTCTTTAGTTGCCTCCGGATTGCATCGATATGCTGCCTTGTTAGGTAGTTGTGCACCTGGAAAAAGGTCAACTTGATGCTCTATGCCTCGAATTGGAGGTAAACCAGCTGAAAGATCGTTTGAAAACACGTCTTCATATTCTTGGATTAACGCTTTGACGTTTGGATTGAGAGTGGTATTCATTTCGATCTCACCTATGACACTCTCTTTGGAAACAAGTGCATAGATTCGTTCTCCCCTTTCAATTGCTTGTTCCATTTCTCGAGCATTTGCAAGAACTGTAAGACTTGGCTTCTTTGCTTTAGCTAGGGAGGTAGATTGTATCTCTTCGGGTGTCATTGGCTTCAAAATAATCTTCTTTCCATTAATGAATAATATATATTCATTAGTACGCCTTTTGTGAGTGACATCTCGATCAAACTGCCATGGTCGTCCTAGAAGGACGTGGCAAGCATCCATAGGCACAACATCGCACACAATCTCATCCTGATATGGACCCATTTCAAAAATTACTTTGGTTTGTTGATTAACCTTTATGGAACTCCCATCATCAAGCCAATGCAATTGGTATGGCTTTGGGTGGGGTGTGGTTGTCAATGCCAACTTTTTCACCATTTCACTTGAGGCCACGTTGGTGAAACTTCCACCATCGATTATGACATTACACCATTTGTCTCGAACTAGACATTTGGTGTGGAAGATTTGGTCACGTTGCTCATTCACCAAGGGATCTATTTTGGTATGTAAAGACCGCCTTAAGACCAAGGATTCGGTTCTTGTTGGAGCTTTGAAAACATCTCCTTCTTCGGACATTTCTTCTTCTTCCTCAACAAAGTTTTCATGTTCTTCAAGTGCTTGCTCTTCTAGTTTCTCCCGAACATCAATGGCTTCCCTTAAAGTCAATATCCTCTTGTTTGGACATTCATTTTGGAAGTGACCAAAGCCTTGGCACTTGAAACAACGAACCTTGCTCAAATCCCGCTCCTTTGTTTTGTTCAAGGCTCCATCTTGCCTTGGTGGAACTTTATTTATAGTACCATGGGCAGAACTGGAGGCGTATGAAGTTGACCCAACAGGTTTTGTATAACCGTCAGACTTTGACCAACTTGTAACTTTTGTTGTGCTTGAACTAGTTCGATTGGCCTTGTGTTGCTTTTCCACCTTCATAGCTAGATTTCAAAGTTCATCAAAAGTATTGTAGAACTGTAAATCAACCGTGTTAGCAATATTTCGATTTAGACCACAAATGAATCTAGCCATTTTTTGTTCTTCCAACTCGAACACATCACACATCGAAGTTAGTTTCTCAAACTCGAAAATGTAAGTAGCAACGTCCCAAATCCCTTGCGTAAGTTTAGAAATCTTACGATACAAGTCTTGCTTGTAGTTTTTGGGGACATACCTCTTGCGCAACTTACGTTTCAAAATCTCCCATGAAGCAACTCGTTCCTTACCTTCTCGTGTCCTTGATGCCTTTAGATTTTCGTACCAAAGAGACGCATTTTTTGTAAGTCTAAGAATAGCGTATTTGAATTTTTTTCATCGATGACCTCTTTGAACTCGAATAGACTCTCCATCTTGCGTTCCCACTCCAAATAACTTTCCGGATCAGTACCGCCATCGAATTTTGGAAGTTCAGTTACTTTAAATTCATCGATGAATCGTTGTGGATGGTCTTGGGGACGGAATGCAGGTCGGGGTTTTGGACGTGGTTGTTGTTGAAGTTGACGCAATTGCTCAGATTGAAATTGCATTTGCTCCATCATTGATTGAATTTGTCGCGATAATTCTTCAAATTTTTCGTCGGAATTTGGTTGAACAATTCCGCCTTGATCTTGATTGGGAATCATTATTTTGTATTACAAAAGAATCAGAACCTACGCTCTGATGCCAAATGATACGGTTGCGGAAGCGAATGACGAAAATAAGTTAATATTTTGTATGTGAATAGTACCGTGTACTGTTCACGTGAATAGTAACAGAAAAAAAAAGGTTTTTTTTTTTGTGCTGTGAATAGTAACCGGGAATAGTGAAATAGAAATAAGATAAAATTGATAAGTATTTAGCCCTTGGATTACCTCACCCAAGTCTAAACTTTGAACCCGATTCACAACCGGAAATTCAACTCGAACTACAAATTAAAATGCAGCTCACAAGAGAGAACTTTGAGAGAAAACTCAAATTTTGATTGATGATTGTTCAAGTCTGTCTTGCCAAGGAGAAGTAGTCTCCTTTTATAGGAGAGCATACCTTGGTCTCCAAGGCGCGTGACATCATCGCTTACATCACAAAATTAACCTTGCACTCCAAGGCCTACTACTTAGCTAATCATTACCCTATAAAGCCTAGGCTAATGATGACACTCTAGACCCTAGGTTTTTACTTGTACTCCAAGGCCTACAAAGTAGCCTAATGATTGCAACATAGACCCTAATTATATTATTAAAATATTACAATATGAGAATAACTAAGTGCTGATTTTTTTATTCGTCTTATTCATCCAAATCAGCTCAAGATGCGTACGAGTTAGCCGTTTTAGGCATGTTCATGACCGTCACCAATGTCGTTTCTTGTGTATGCTATTTGTAGTACAATTCTTGATTTTAACGAACCCTGGTGTATCATGCCTATATCTTGTTTCGCAACGCTTACGCCATCTTCCATGTTTATGACGACATTTGTATTTTCTATATTGGTGTCACCACATGATCTTGTATCAGATATTGTCTATATAGAGCGTCAATCCCCAACCAGATGATTTCATAGAAAAATTCGTCGAGCGAGACGTTAAACCAGCGCTTCTCGAGAGGCAACCGGTGTTTCCTTTCTTTTTGCATTTTATTTTTGCATTCCCTTTTTCGTTGTTTTGTTAGATTTATTTTGCAGATGAAAGAGTTTTTGAAGAACCTATGAAGACCTTCCTTGTCAAATCCAAAAGACTAGCTTGGGGGAGTCCACACTCACTAGTAAGCTTCATTCTTCTTTCATTTTTTTCCTTTTTACCCTTCTTCCCATTCAGCATCTCGTTGCATATTTAGTCTTTGTGCTCACATTGAGGACCATGTGATGTTTAGCTTGGGGGAGGGATTGCATTTTCCCATCCTGCATTTTAGTCGTTTATAATTTTGAATAAGAAAAGAGAAAGTTTAAAATTTTTGAACACAATTGAATGCTTTTTATGCTTTGCTTGCTCGTTTACTATGCTATCATGTTACATTTCCCAAACTTAGAGCTTTCAAAAGATAATGATTCAATATTCATTAAATTGTGCATACATGGGGAAGTCTTGTACACAGTAGGCATGGAATGAATCTATAGATGAGTACGCTTGATCTTGACATTTGGCAAGTTACATTTATCGTAAGCTAGAACCTCCTTAGACTGGTACATCTATATCCAGTCTCATTTAGGTGTGTGTAGTTCTCCTTGTGATATGTGTCATGTCAAAACGCATAAGTATGGTTCTCATTTAATTTCTGTAAGCATTTTATTCATGATTCACTAAGATTTGAAGCCTTTTTCACTTTGAATTACCCCTCAAAATTAGCCTCTTCATACAAATATTTCACAAGATAAGAGCTACATATAAACTGCCTACCTTGTTGAGCTAGTAGCTAGACTATGGTGTATGGGTGCTCTTTTGAGAAGATTTTGTTCTTTTATGTCAAAGTGAATTTGGGAGAACGACAATGTTCAAGAAGTGATGATGTGTTCAAAAGAAAAAGAGAAATAGAAAAATGAAAAAAACAGAAAAAAAATCGAAAAAAAATCGAAAAAAAATCGAAAAAAAAAGAAAAAGAAATAAAAGAAGAAGTTGTGAGTATCTCCTCAAAGTGTCAATTATATGTTTAGAAGGAGTTCACTCTTGTGTTTCGTATGCGATAAGCCAATTTGTTCCTTCTGGCTTCGTTTTTCATCTTTTGGGAATTAACCGAAAGTTTGGATTAAGTATTCATTTATCATTGGTCAGTTGCTAGCTCATTCTAAGCTACACATGACCATAACTGTTTGTCCACCTTTCACCCATTTTCCAATGCCTTTTTCTTATTTTTCCGGCTTCTTTTCTATGTGCATTGTGATCTTTGACTTGTGTTTTGAATTGTTTACCATATTAGATTGCGGGCACATTTTCATAAGTCGTAGATAGGTGAGTGTCTCAAAAACATTTACACATAAAGAAATCACCTTTTACATGCAATGAGTGTTCGAGTGTGCCGTGAGAGTCCATTTGCCAAAAGATCATGCAAGAGCCGAAAATTCTGTAGTGAAATTCTTTGTGCTACGTTGTTATGTAAATATCAGCCATGTTTATGTATCATTCTTACCCACGTCGTTTTTGGGTTATGATTCATTATGTTTCTAAAGTTTTACGTTAAGATTTGTTTCTTGATGGTGTAGTAGCCAATGCTTGCAACCCTTGTCCTGGTATTGTTTGTTATGTTTGCTTGAGGACAAGCAAAGGTTTAGCTTGGGGGAGTTTGATAAGTGAATATTTGTATGATTTTAACCCCCAATTTAGCTCGGTTCTGTATGTCATTTGTGCTTTGTTAAGCCGTTTTATGAGCTAATATCGTCTTCTAGGCGAATTCCTATGTTCTAACCTGTTTTGTAGGGAAAGTGACGTTTCTACGCCCTTTTTCTATATTTCTGAGCATTTGCCTAGAACCCGACGATTTGAAAAGCAAGCTTGACCATGTCAAAGGCATTTCAAGAAGGTTCACATATTCAAAAGAGAGAAGAAGTAAAGACGGTTTCGCAGTTGTCAGAAGATCAACCAGTTAGGCGAGGAATTCATCGTTTTGCATCAAACACTATCAACAAACCCGACTCAAGAGGTTAAGGGGGATGATGGAAGTCAAGTCATATGCAAGGGGAGATGAAACGAGAGTCAAAGGACCCTGATGACAACTTACCCGATCGGGTAGGTGTGTACCCGATCGGGGATCCCTGCTTCTTCGAGCTAATTGCTTCAACTTCCTCCTTTTGTCCTATATGTTCAATGCTCGACCCCTTCCCCACGAAACCCTAATGCTATATAAAGGATGCTCCAGCCACTCTTCTCAAAAACAACTTACATCTTTTCACACAATTCTCTTCTACTTTTTTCTTTACAAAACCTAGATTAGGAGGAAGGGAGAACTAGCCTCTCTTCTCTCATGTTCTTCTTCTTTTTCATCTTTAGTTCTTAGTTTATTTCTGTCTTTTATATATCAATATCTTAGCTTAGATCAATAAGAATTTCATCTTTGTGATCTACTTTGTTGGGTACAAGTGTTGTAATTCAAGGAACGATTATTCTATGCAAGGGATTTCTATTATTGTTATCGCTTTCGTTGTTGATCGTCACCTAGGTATTTCTATTTTATCCTTTGTTTAATGTCTTTATGTTTTCTATTTGATTGTTATTTTCCATCCATGTTATCTTAGATTCATTTTAGTATCGTTATAATCGTCATTTCATTTCATTAGATTGTCAATTTAGCGTCGTTATTATCGCCATATAAAGAGTCTTAGAATATTGTTAAAATCAAATAAATATGTCTATCCTAGTTTTCGTTATTAGCTTCATCTTAGATTTAGACATCGCCATGAGTAAGTAGTCACCTTTCTAGGGTGTAGGGTAGCTATGTTAGATTGATTAAAAGATGTTAATTGGATAAAAGAAATTGTGCTTTTAAAACATTGTGTCTATGCATGTTTGGACTTTAACGATAGTTGACGATTCCTGATCAAAATCATTGACTAGAGTGGAATTCCTTTCCAAGGTAGAGATACGTGAATTGAATAGACAAAGCATGACATGGTGGATTAAGACCTAGTAAATTGCCTAAAAGCCTGCTAGACCATCTGATCTATGATTGTAATGAACACATCATTCTTACGAACTCACATTGAATTATTTGCATGTTCCATATCCAATTTCATCAATATATTAATCTACATGTGTGAACCTACTTCCCTAGATGCTTTTCATTATTGTTAATTCATCATTTGCCTTATTGCTTTCATTTCTATTTGCTTTATTTCGTTTTCATTTATGCTTTTTGTTAGTTTAGACATCATAATCCCAAAACCCAGAAACTCGTTAGATAAAACCCAATTGCGAGACATTTCACATTCTATAGAAAACACCATATCCCTGAGGATCGACCCCTACTTCCCTAATTACATTAATTTGTTATTAGCCTAGTCTGGGTAATTTATCTTTGTATCGGGCTTGCGACAGGCTCGGTCATTTATGATTAATCCTCTTCAACTTTCTATTTGCTAGAACTAAACTAGAATTTGATTAAACCGCCTTAGAACCATAATCACCGTCCCTTGGGATCGACCTCCTTACCCTACTACATTAATTAGTTTGGTATTGAGTCCTATAAATATTTGTTTGATCGGGGGAGGGCGACTAACCCCGCGTCAGTAATATGGTCTTACCCAATAAATACTAACTAAATAAACCTAAGTTTACCTAAAGAATAATATATACTAATTTCTTAAGTTTATAAAATTAAAATACAAATATATAAAATTTACCTGGATATTATCAAAAAACTTATTTAATCTCTTTCTGACTCCTCTTTCTTAGATCTAGGAGATAGGGATTGAAATTTATTTTCAAAATAAATTTTAACACTCAAAATTAGCTCCGTCATAATGTAGTAATCACCATCTAAATCTTCAAAAACATCGTCAACACCCACAAAGGTTTCCTCTTGCGTGCAAAGAAACAAGCGATTGAAAAATTCTTTATTTGACAATTTTGAACTTTGATGCAAGATTTTCGAATGGTACCAACATTAGTTTTTTTCAATGCTACATAACATTCGTCACCTGGTATTTATTTTCCAACAATACAGAAGGAAGTATCCAACTGCAAAGAAATAAAACATGTTCAAGGTTAACATAAACTAATTGTAGGCAACAAAAAAAATTGCATTGAAATTAAGAACCTAAAATCATAAGAGAGAAAGCATAGGAATCTTCTAGATTTCCGTAATGACTAAAGTTAAAAAAAGTTTTATTATACGTATTCGATATTATATACGGTTTCAATTATACGGATGACCGTATATCCGATACGAATTTTCGTATATACGATTGAAAATTCTCTATTTGACAGTTTTGAATTTTGATTTAAGATTTTCGAATGGTATCAACATTAGTCTTTACCAATGCTACATTACAATCGTCAACGGGTCGTTGTTTTCAAACAATACTGAATGATATATAGTGTGGTAATAAAAACTAATAAATCGTAAATGTAAATATATTATGTTAAAAAAAACTAATAAATCGTGGCAAAAATCGTTATAAATTGTGGCCAATGTAAATATAGTGTGGTAATATACATAGCATATGCAAACTTCTATCACATCACCGGGTGGTAATTGTTGGAGTAAGTGTCCTCAAAAATAGTGCGACCACATAATTAAATCTTAATAATAAGAATACAAAGGGATAATTCTATTATATAGTCAACTAATCAACATTAATCGGTAACGATTGGCTAACTAGAGTTTGACGTTACTGTCGTTTGACGGTGGTGATTAGTTGATCCCTTAAGGTCATACCTATATGACAAATCTCTTAATTGATAAATTAATTAGTCGTATTAAGATACGAGTTGATTAATTCCTTAAAAATGAATAATTTTTGTGAGTAAGAATTCATATCTTATTGTAATTTGATTAAATAAGATTTGATTTATTGTATGTGATCCATTTTATGTGATTAGGAATCACCAAGTTAATTTATTGTATGTGATTTATTTTTATATATGATGGTATTTAAAAGGTTAAATATGCATTATATTGACATAAGGCTTGGAATATGTCACATATCACTTCATAATAAAATTGACAATTGATAAACTTAAAATGGACCTATTTTATATTGTGGGGGCCGAAAATTTGAAGGCTAGTAAGCCTTGGTGGGTGTTTATTTTATTGTAAAATAAACAAAATGATTATGGATAATCATCCTAGACTTAAGGCTACTTCTTTGATAAGACAAAAATGAAAAGATGGATTTACACCCATTGGCTCCTTTTGGAGCTCCCTTACACGGCACATTTGGGTGCTTAAAGGGGTTGATTTTCTCATTTTTGTACTACCCATATATATTACATTCTTGCATGCATACTTAGACATATATCTCTCTAAGTTGAGAACTCCATATTATTCTTCTATCTAATATACTCATAAAATCATTACTAGTAGTAGTAATATTTAGATATTAGACAAGTTTAAGGGAACAAATATTTATCTCTAGATTAGATAATATTAGTTTTCAAGGGATTGTCAAGGTACAAATCCTTGAGGTGAGTTTCTTGTTTGGAACTTGGAGACCTTCCTTATTATTACTAGCACAAGAACAATATTTAAAAGGAGTTTAAATATTGTGCCCATTTCATATATATTCAATGTAAGGAACAATTTCTTCTTCCTACTTTGTATTTTGTTATGCATGCATAAGGTCTATTAGTTTAATGAGTAAACTATTAATGAAATAATATTAGAAATGTCTAATATTGAGTTTAAGACACATACAGTAATAACGTAGATAATAAAGCGTAAGGATTAGAAAGGTATACGTTGATAAAATTCACAATGTAAGATTGTCTAATGATAAAAAAACATATATATACTTACCCTTCTTCTACACAAATACAAAGAAATTTTAAAATGGCTCTATAGTTATGTGGAAATACATCGACAATTCGTTCTCAATTTCCTCGTTACTATACTAAAAAAAACAAAAACAAATATGTAACACAATATTAAACGTAAGATGAAAGTAAATTTTAGTATGAACTCTATAAAATATAAAAACCGTTTGGTTTCCAAAAAAGTTGTATTGAGGATCATTTACGTGTAAATACTACACCACAGTATCTTACAGCACCATCCATCGATCTATATGGATTTTGTTTATTTTTGTTAGCAAAATAAAAAACCTCAAGATATGTACCCTTGGATTTCCGAATCGAACGGTCACAGAAGCCTAAGCTTACCATCTTTTTATTTATCTTTCTTAACTAAGCGTGTCTTTTCTTAAATAACCGAGCATAAATTAAAATGTATAAAAAATATTGTCATCATATTCTACTGCTAAAAGTTAACATAAATTAAAATGTATAAAAAAAATTATATATTTAAATATTAGCCAAAATATATCTTGAATTTTGGTCCATCATTTTTTATTCGATTATGGCTTAGTTGATAAAGATTCTAACTCCAAGCATAAATAGATCTCGACGCTATATACTAGCTCAGTAACAAAGTAATCACAACTTTGGTCGTCACAGATTGCATATTCAACTCTTAGTAAACCTACATGCTTACATGTAAGTTTAACTAAATCTTGACAGTTTTGCATTTCGGAATATTGGACTTCAATGAATGACTTTGAATGTGTTATGACATTAGTTTTCGTAAAAACCTGTATAGCTCATGCCAATCTTTCGATCACAAATGTTTTTAGGGATGATATGGAGCGGAATTTCAAACTGGAACATCAAATAACAACAAAATAAAGGTTCAAATGAAAAGACAACTAATTAACTATATATGACTGTGACTATTACCATTAACTTTAAAATTAATTGGATAAATATATAAAAATTACCTTCAAATTTTCTAGGTCTTCGATACACTTATCTACTACCATAGCCTCTCCAGTGTTCGTTTGAATTTTTCTCTTAACTTTTTCCGTATTGATTTCCAAGTCCATAACATTCACTTCCCCTTTCTTTTTCCCCTCCCCATTATCACCTTCTATTTCCTCTTCTTTTCCCTATTCCCCATCATCACTTTCCTTACCCTTTACTCGTTTCACTTTTATTTCTCTAATTATTCTTTTTTTCTTTCCGCCTAAGTGCCTTTGCATTATCCTTTTCTTCATGCTCATTGAGAAACGTGCTCATCTCTTCGAATCCGAGGTCTTATTTCCCCTCCTCTTCTATTTCTCTTATTACTTTTATTTCTCTTCCTCTTACAAATCCTTATCCCCCCCTCCCGCTTCGTTTTTTTTTTACTTTCTTTCTGCCTTGCTTTCTTCTTGTTCTTTTCTTTTCTTTGCTTAAATTCTTTTGCCACTGACTTCCAATCGTTAATCGTTTCTTTAAAAGTATATATCCATCCATTGTTTTCATCTGTGGCACGTTTGGTGGCATTTGATATTGTATTGTTAAGCAGTAAAATACATATGTCAAAGTCTTCCTTCCTAAGCAAACCTAACCTGCGAGTGAAAATAACACCTAATAATATCTTAATATGCATACACTTTTTATAGGTTATCTGATAAGAAGTGTTGTCAAATTTTGCCCTAGGGTCCTTATAAATAAGTTAACAAAAGATTAACATTTTCGTAATTCCATGGGTTCTAGTCCTTTCAAAGTCGAGTTGTCATATAATACTGACGGTGATAAATCCAATAAATGAGTCGGATTATAATAATTCTTAGAGTTTGTTCAATTATTATAAGTCATCAAATCATAATAATAATAACACAATTAAATTCCTAAAGTTTGTTTTACAAATATTTATTTTTCAATCAATTGGATCAGTTATCCTCATGTTCACTCTCGTAATGTAAATGTAATTGGTATTCAAGCAATGGTTGTAACACCCGCAAATGTACCCTATTTTTATAGTAATAATATTTTACGGATACTTTTCAGCGAAATTTAGTTTTAGTTTAGAATTAAATTTCCCGTGTCGAATTTAGAACTTCGGAGTTCGTATTTGGATTTTACGCGAGATTTCAAGTGAATCACGTCTTAAGACGTCATTGACTTTTCCTTAACTTTTTCCACTTACTCCCTCATTTACTCACCCTTAACCCTAACTCTCCTTCATTCAACATCTCCTTCTTCACCAAGTAAACCTAAAACCTAGCCTCCATATTTCTTCCAAGCTTATAATCATCGCTACTCCTTCGTTACTCGCTTAAATTCGCTCAAGTTCGTCTTATTATTTCCCTCTCATCGTCCTCTATCCGTATTGGTAATAAAATTACCGTCTTTCTCGCTTTTCAATTTATCCGTCTTTCTCAAAGGTGATTTATATTCATCTTTTGTCGTCTAATTGTAGGTGGAGACCTTCTATACCCCGACAAAGATTACTATCTAGTGGAGGAAGGTTTAGAAATCGATTGAAGATGCGTAAAGGTAACGGTGAAGGGTTACTCGATATCATTTACGTGTTTTCTAAGCTAGGAATCGTATTTAGGATATGATTAGTAAGCTTAGAAATGGTGTTGATGATGATACTTGTTGTTGGTTGAGAATTGATATGAGTATGAATGATTTATGATAATAGTTGATGATAGTTAATTGTTGATTCTTAGTGAAACATGTTGTTTTCGTGTGAAGTTGACCCCAGCCGGCCGACCGGCAGCCGGTCAACCTACTGGCTAGGGCAGTGGCTGTATAATTTTGGTGTTACGTGAGAATTTATGCATGAGTTATGTCTCAGCCGGCCGACCGGTAGCTGGTCAGCCGACCGGCTGAGACACTGCTACCTTTGCCTTGGTTTTTCTAATGTACTTTGGTCCCTGCCAGGTAGCCGGCAGCCGGTCCGCCTGACCGGCTGGGACACACTGTATTTTCATGTTGGTTTTCATATGATACTTGGCGTCAGCCGGGTGGCCGGCAGCCGGTCCACCTGACCGGCTGGCACCTGCTGGAAGGTGTTTGAGTTTCTCTTTTACGTTTTCGTTTATGATATTTCCGATGGTTCATTTATCGTAAAAATTTACGTAATGACTTTAAATATTAATGTTTTGAATATATGATATTTCATTCGCTTGTATCGCATGTTTTGTGACGGTTTTTGGTATGTCCCACTTTGAGTCGGTTTTTACAAATGTT
>JAIUZE010070721.1:0-40975 GCA_022085475.1 Heliosperma pusillum | reverse complement strand
ATGACGACATCTCTCACGGTAAATGAAACGCACTAGCATCGTGTACACTAGCAAGACAAGCCAATGGAAGCTCACGGAATAAGACATTTTCCGGAACCGTATACGATAAGACGTTTCGTATACTCATGACCTAGACAAACAAGTTCACGGGATAAGACGTTTCCCGGAACCATGTACGATAAGACGTTTCGTACACACAAGACTCTAATCCTCTCGGTAGGACGACGATAATAATACGGTCCTAGTCTAAAACTGGCCAGACTCTCGGAATAAGACGTGTTCCGATTCGACATGTGGTAAGACGTTCCACATCCAAGACACGGACTTACAATATATATGCCGAGTACCCCAAATTCGGTAGATCAATTCACGAAAGAGGCGGAAAGAGATCTATAGTAAAAAGTCAAGCTAGTACGCTACATGCAATAACACCACCTCGCAAGTATACAACATTTGACGGCCGGGTCGATCAACGCATAGCGTTCAACTCCCAACAACGTCGTCATATGCCCACTACACATGCAATTGAGCAGTAGGATACCTCTCCGTTCCGACATTCCAGCCTTACGAACGGGAAGGTAGCCAAGGGAATGAGAGTACAAAGTACCAGACAAAACCGTGCTCAAACCGTAACATTTGTGAAGACCGACTCAAAGTGGGACATAGCAAAAACCGTCACAAAACATGTGATACATGCGAATGAGATATCATATATCCAAAACATGAATCAATACATGATACCCAAACATTAGACCAAGTTTAAGAAGCATAATAAATAAGAAACATAGATAATTCTCCAAAACAACAAGTTTGGAAACTAACTTAAATAAGGGTTCCCTTCAAACTGTCATAACTAGAGTTCTATATATGGGAATGCATAAATTCCAAGTCGAGGTGATAGCTTATCCTCTTACGGTTCCAACGAGTGGTCACAAGC
Source organism: Heliosperma pusillum (assembly GCA_022085475.1). Classification (NCBI taxonomy): domain Eukaryota; kingdom Viridiplantae; phylum Streptophyta; class Magnoliopsida; order Caryophyllales; family Caryophyllaceae; genus Heliosperma; species Heliosperma pusillum. The sequence goes on along the minus strand of JAIUZE010070721.1, from coordinate 40,038 downwards.
CCAAAACAAGCAAGTAACGAAGGAGATATGAGCATTCTACCAAAAAGGGTCGGTGCTGTGAATTTGCACGAGTCACCCGAGAACAACAAACACCATTTCTATCATTTCCAATTTTCATAATTTACTTCTATCAACTATCAACAATCAATATTCATCATCAACAATCATCAACTAACAACAATCATCATCAAAATCATAATTTCTAAGCTTTCTAATTGTATTCCAAAAAAACGAATTCTAACATGGAAATCATGTAAAACACGTAAATGATACCGAGTAACCCTTCACCGTTACCTTTCGCGTCTTTAATCGATTACTAAACCTTCCTAGTAGTCTCCACCTACAAATAGGTAATAAAAGATGAATAAAATTCATCTTGAGAAAGACGGATAATTTAAAAAGCGAGAAAGACGGTAATTTTATTACCAATACGGATAGAGGAAGATGAGAGGGGAATAATAAGACGAACTTACGTGAATTTGAGCGAGTAACGAAGGAGTAGTGACGATTTGAAGACGGATCAAAAATGGAGGCTAGGTTTTGGTGTTTATGGTGAGGAAGAAGAAGATGTTGAGTTGTGAGGGAAATTAGGTTAAGGTGAGGTAGTATGAGGGAGTATATGTAGGGTGAGTAAGTGGGAAAAAGTCAACGAAAAGTCAAAGACGGTTTAAAAGTCAAGAAAAGTCAAACTCGACTCAAAAGTCAAGAAAAGTCAAACTCGACTCAAAAGTCAAGAAAAGTCAAACTCGCCTCAAAAGTCAAGAAAAGTCAAACTCGCCTTAAGACGGCTTTTTCATGAAATCTCGCAGAAATTCCAAATACGAACTCGGAATTTCAAAATTCGACTCGAAACATAAAAAGCTAATTTAAAACTTAAAATTGCTGAAAAGATTTCGTAAAATATTTCTACTAGAAAAATAGGGTACATTTCCGGGTGTTACACCCGATCGGGTAAATGGTAATCCGATCGGGTAAATGTGCAAGATGGATTCTTCCGTCTTTTCGTCTTAGGCACGGAATCCTATGCCTTGGTCTTGGTCAATGCAATACGGAATTGGGATTGGGCTGATCTTCTTTTGACTTGGGTTGATGTTTCCTTTTGAGTTTCAAAGCCAAAGTCCAAGATAAATCCAATTGAGGAAGGATGTAGCGGAATCGTAATCAAATCGTGAACTGGCTATCATCAATTCCTTAAAAACTCGTATCCTAGTGCCTTTGCTCCATAAAGTAGAAAAATATAGCAAAACCGCTTCATTTCCTATAAAACGAGTCAAAACACGCAAAACAACAAGAATAGCAATATTAGCTCGTGAATCTTTTAACAAAGTGCATAAATCGTATGGAAATCGAGCTAAAACGGGGGATAAATCAGTACAAAATATCACTTATCAAACTCCCCCAAGCTAAACTCTTGCTTGTCCTCAAGAAAACATAACAATCATAACTAGGACAAGGGTAGCTAACGATGATCAATCTATCATACAAATCTCAAAAAGTAAGCTCTTACAAGTAGATGAATCATAAGCCCGTAGCAACAAGGGCGAAGGAAAATGTGAAACATGGTTGAGATTTACATAACGGCGCAACATAGAAAATATTCTTTGGACCTTTTCAGCTCTTGCATGATCTTTTTGACAATGGACTCTCACGGTACACTCTTCACTCAATTTTTTGTAAAATAGGAAATATTGGTTCAAATTTGAAGTGACACTCACCTATCTACAACTTATAAGAATGTGTCCGCAGTCTAGTATGGTAGACAATCCAAAACCATTAAGTAAAACTAATCATGATCAAAATATAATGTAGGAAGCATTTAGAAAAGTAAAGAAGAGGCTTGGGAAATTTGGGTAAGAAAGTGGACAAATGATTCTGGTCATGTGGAGCTTAAAGTCAAGCTAGTAATAACCAAATGTGTAGTGGATACTTAATCCAAATCATATCAATTCCCATCAACAAAAGTCAAAGCCAAAAGCAGCATATTGGCTTATTAAACATGAAAAATCAAGTTACGACTTCCCATAATTTTTCTTTCTTTTCTTTTCATGGAAGCGTTTTTCCTCTTTTTTTTTTTTTTTTTTTTTTTTTTTCTCTTTTAAGCTTTCAATTTCATTCTTTTTCATTTTTCATCATTTTTCCAAAGCTCTTTTTTTTTTTCTCTTTCACATCAGAACCCGGGAATTAGCAATACCGAGACAAGTTCACACCAAATGGTGGCATTATCAGAACATCGCAAAAGCATAGAACACCCCTACACATATAGTCGGTTACTAGCTCAACAAGGGTAGGCAATATTATAATGTAGCTAGAGAAAGAAGGGTGTTTTTTGCGAAATGTGAACAAGAGATTGAATGGCTTCAAAATGTAGATCATGACAGTAATACTTATAGAAAATGGAATAAAAACCATACTTATGCGTTTTGATGTAACACAAACTATAAGGAGAAACTACTCACTCCTAAACTGGGATCGGGTTCAGATGTACCGACCAGTGGAGGCTTTACCTTACAATATGAGTAGCTTGCCAAAGTCAAGATCAAGCTTAATTAAGTCCAAATGCAATTTTCTACCTACTGTGTACAAGACATCCCCATGAATGCACAATTTCTCATAATATGTTGAAACATCAGCTTATAAAAACTATAAATTGAGAAATGTAAGATGGAAATGATCTTTTCTTTTTGTGTTTTTTGGTTTTTCGATTTTTTTTTTTCCAATAAAAACTAAAAATAAACTAAGAAAATTCAAAGAAAATAAAATAAAAAATAAATAAAAATCTAAATGCAATCCTAAATGCAAATCCTCCTCCAAGCTTAAACTTCACATTGTCCTCAATGTGCATGCAATTATAATAGAAACAAACCGAAAAACGGCTGGAAGCACATGTAACGTCCATTTGCAGAAATACCCGATCGGGTAAATGGTAATCCGATCGGGTAAATGTGCAAGATGGATTCTTCCGTCTTTTCGTCTTAGGCACGGAATCCTATGCCTTGGTCTTGGTCAATGCAATACGGAATTGAGATTGGGCTGATCTTCTTTTGACTTGGGTTGATGTTTCCTTTTGAGTTTCAAAGCCAAAGTCCAAGATAAATCCAATTGAGGAAGGATGTAGCGGAATCGTAATCAAATCGTGAACTTGCTATCATCAATTTCTTAAAAACTCGTATCCTAGTGCCTTTGCTCCATAAAGTAGAAAAATATAGCAAAACCGCTTCATTTCCAATAAAACGAGTCAAAACACGCAAAACAACTAGAATAGCAATATTAGCTCGTTAATCACTTAAAAAAGTGCATAAATCGTATGGAAATCGAGCTAAAACGGAGGATAAATCAGTACAAAATATCACTTATCAGCGACGTCCAACTGTTCGGGATCTACAAAGGCTTCTACAAGTTGGAGCTCATAGAGGATTCCCGGGCATGTTAGGAAGTATTGACTGCATGCATTGGAAGTGGAAAAATTGTCCTAAGGCTTGGAGAGGCCAATTTCAAGGACGAAGTGGAGAAGCGACTGTGATATTGGAAGCAGTTGCATCGCAGGATTTATGGATATGACATTCATTTTTTGGTGTACCTGGATCGTGCAATGATATAAATGTGTTATAAAATTCACTTGTTTTTGATGATGTATTAAATGGGAGGGCTCCTCGAGTTAATTATATAGTTAATGGACAACAATTTGACACATGTTATTACCTGACCGACGGTATATACCCTCAATGGTCAACTTTTATACCATCAATCTCTCTTCCACAAACACCTAAGGATAAGTTGTTTGCTGAAAAACAAGAGGCGGTAAGGAAGGATGTGGAGCGTGCTTTTGGTGTAATTCAGGCGCGATTCGCAGTTATTCGAAGACCAGCTTTAACATGGAAAGAGTCTATGTTGAATAAGGTAATAACGACATGTATCATACTACATAACATGATAGTAGAAGATGAACGTGATACGTACACAAATTATGCAGATTATTCAGAGTATGAGAATTTGCACTCACAAGTTCAAGAACCAGAGTATGGAGCGGGATTTCAGATTGAAATTAATAAATATATAGCAAATCGCGATAATTTGCGTTCTAGAAACACGCACATGTCATCACGCACAGTCGCACATGTCATTAAAAAAGAATCTAGTCGACCATATTTGGCAACGTTTTGGTGCTGCACATTGAAAATTTAAATCATCAAATTGTACTCGTAACTTTATATTATATTACGTATTACTCCCTCCGATCCACACCAATGATAACATGGTGGAAATTGGAGTATTTAAGAAAAGGTGGAAAATGAGGGGTAAAAAGGGAAAAAGTAGGTGGGGTATGTAATTATGGGTTTAATTGTGGGGTTGATAGGTGGGTCATATAATGACATTTTGTGTAAATATCAAATGAGAATAAGGATAACATAGTAATGTTGTGTGCCAAATAAGGTATGTTACCATTGATGTGGATCGTCCGTTTATGGTAAGTGTTACCATTGGTCTGAATCGGAGGGAGTATTAAGTTTGAATTTTTAATGTTTGAATTTTTTTTTAATGAAAAACTTTATTTTGAAAATTACGATTATTAACTAGAATTATTAACTAGCTACGGCCTACGGTTATTGATTAACTTTTACAATTAATTATATAGATGAAATTAATGTTAGTTTTTTGTTAATTAAAAATGTGTGGGGTAGGATAAAGTAAGAAAGAGAAAAACTTGATGGTTAATTGATGTGGGGAAAAATGAGTAAAATTTGGTGAGGGGAGAAAAGGTGAGGTGGATAAATATTAGGAGAGAGAAATGATATCTACTTTATACTAATCCACAAACATTTCCTTTCTTCTGATTGGTGGCTGGATTTAAGGGAGGTAAAAGTAAAATGGACCCCACAACCTTTCCTTTTAATTAACAGTAGGTCTTGCTTGCGACGGATCGGATCTTGCGACGGGTATTTTGTGAGAGAAAATGGGTAGAGGGGACAAGGTGGGCACCCCCCATGTGCTTCTCCACTCACCCTTGATGGGTATTTTGTGAGAGAATATGGTATCCGTCTTAAGCTTGCGACGGATAGAGTCCGTCACAAATGAGAATTTGTGTTTAATTAATTACCCTCTCTCCTATTTCCTATATTTTATCCCTATTATATAAAAGAAAAAAAAACAAATTAATGTCATTTCGTAAATGCCTTACAATTTACAGTTTCATCATTAGAATTATTCAAAAATAATTTTTATTTTCAATCAATCTTGCACACCTATTAAAAAAACTTTGCTTTGAGATGAAATACTTTGATATTTGTATGTAGAAGTTAAAAAAGCATAAATTTCAAAAGATTAAATAACTTCGTCTTTCAATATCTATCAAATAAGTTCAGTATTTAAAAATAAGAAGAAAATATTCACATGCATTGAAGAAAAACAAAAGTTTAAATTATGAAATTATTTAGCTGCTTATATAAATTTTTCGTAGATGATAAACCGATAATCTTTGGCAAAATAATAATGAGAAAGATAGAATTAATATAGAGTCAAATTAAAATTTATAATTAAGGATTTCATATTCTTTGAATTTGAAAAATGGGGTGATCTGATATAGAGGAAGGGGCTTTTTTCAGTGAGGGAAGAGAAATGGTCTTTTTGATTGAACATACTGAATATAAAATAAGGAAGAAAATCAAAGAGAAGAAATAAAGATGAAGACGCCAGTGGGAAATGAGCAAATGAACATTCAATAGCACTTGCATTTATTATTCAATGTTAGGGTAAGTAAAGGATATAGATATTAAAAATTGATAAATAATATATTAAAATTCCTATAAAATAGAACTTCGTTATTTTGTAAATTTTCCTAATAAATAGTTATTTTGAAAATTCACATCAATTGTTATCTTTTTTCTAATAAAATCAAAACAGTTTAGTTGGATCACATTAACTTTTTTTCCCCTAATTATGGTTATTATGTCTTGTCTAAATAAAAAATTGGCTAAAGACGCATTTGGAAATGTCCGTTGTTAAGGAATCTTTCGTATATAAAAGAAAAATTAATACGAACATTAACATTATAAAATAAGAATAAATTATATGATAAGTCGGTCTCATACCGTAAGGCGGACATTTATGTACATAAATTATTCATTGTATTGCTATTAATAAATGATGTTTAACATAAGGAGATTGTCTTACACTATAAAACCATGGTACACAATAATTACCGTAAAATAAGTGCAAAAGAGTAAGATTACATTGGTCAATAATCATGCACCTAGCCGACTTACGATTTCTTTATACGGGTGCCATATGAAAAAGTTTGGTGTTCAATGTCCCTATATTTATTTTGCAATAATCGATTTACCATTTCAGATTCTATGAACATATATTGAATACTTCGTAATGAAGATGTTGGTCGCATGTTTAATAAGATTTATAGACTATTTTTCAAAATCTTTATTATTTACGTCATTACGCATAATATTACTTTATAACAGACATATTTTCAGTTTTTCCAATTCAACTAGAGTTCTAGAAAAACAGTAATAATAATGCTGAAATAACATATCCGTGCAAATTTGCACGGGTTTAAAACTAGTAAAATAGTAAAGTGATGGAAAATAAGTGACGATGGATGCGGATAGTCTAATGGATGTCTATCAAAAGACTACGGAGTACTCCGTACTTAGTAAAGCTGCAATAACAAAAGTTATTTACTGTTTAATGACTGGAATAGCATTTTACGTGGTATAAAATGGGTCCTTATTAGTTAACTCTCCAATGTTCATCAACTATGAGCCATAAATTAATAATAAAGCCTTTAAAGGTTGTTTTTATTTTCACTGGTAACCCTATCCGACCTCCATTGCGTTCAGGATTTGATTGGGATATTAACAGCTTTTTCCCAAAGTAAAGGCTAATCATTACAATGGTGTAGCATGTAGGGAAAGCATAGCATAAACTGATGAGAATATTTGCATTAGTCATCTTGTCTTTTGACCAACGGAAGTACGAGCTGCTTCGTAAAGCATAATATATTCACAAATTCTCATTTGTTACGAAGTGACTCGTCGCAAGTTTAAGACGCGTCATCGAGTTCCCCTCACAAAGAGCAAGTAGAAGGTAAGTGGAAGGCAAATGGAGCCCCCCATTTGCTCCTTGTGAGGGGAATTTATCCCCTCTTAAGCTTGCACCCCATCACAAGTGAGACTTGCTGTAATATATTGTCTTGAACTTGATTTTTTGCTTAAATATTGTATGGTGTATCGCGGTCTTATAGTTGGTAGTTTGGTACTAGGTGGGTCAAAATCTCAAAGAGGTAAGTTGGTTTGACGGAGGGGTGAGTTCAGAGTACGAGAGAGGCGAACTTCGGTGCTTGTAGCCATGTAGGCTGGTAAATAAGAATTAGGGTCCATTTGGGTTGTGTTATTTTGGGTTTGCCGGAATTTGTGTTAGGTCGGCCCGGTCATTATATATTTCCGATCAATTTTGAATGCGCTGTTGTAGGGTATTTGGGGTTTGGTCACCATGGATTATTTTCAGGATAAGGGCAATCGCAATGGTATATATAAGAAGTTCCATATCATATAAAGAGTTCATTAACTATTCTGCTAAAAAATAGGGAGTTTCTTATATGAAATTGTTTTTTTAGAGTAACAAACTAGTTTCATGTATAAATATGAGAAAAAATGGGACCCAAATTGATGCGGTCTTTCATATGCGTCTATTCTCTTATTTGACACGCATTTCTATGCTTATTACGTAGCTTTTAGCTATTATTATTCCTCTATTTGCTACTTTGGGTTGTGTTGTATTTTTATAGATTATTACCCAAAAAGGAGCAAATGCAAGCCAAATCCTATCAACAAAGTAAGTTTGAAGGAATTTCAAGAGCCTTATGTCACTAGTGTCAACTTTGAAGAGTCATATCTCAAGATCTACAAATGATAATCCAGTGATTCTAATTGGAGATGAAAGCTTATCCTCTTAGCTTTCCAACGCCACAAAAAATGCATGATTTGACCAAGTAACGAAGAAATGGCGGCCTCTTGAAGTTCGGTGCGCATTGCAGGAAATTCGCCAGACTTTTAGTCGATCGACTAGCTGAAGTTGTCGATCGACCACTTGAAGAATTTAGTCGATCGACTAAAATCATCACGACATCCATTTTAGTCGATCGACTACACCATTTGGTCGATCGACTAATTCTAGTAATCAGACGGTTATTTCGTGGCTTGGGCCCATTAGTTACTTAATTACTCTAGCTTATGGATTTAGTATTTAAGCCTTATAAGACTGATTAATTAGGTTATCACTTTTACACTGTTAAACATTCTACGTTCCTTTGAGCAACTGGAGATCTAATAATTTGGAATCGATCTTTCCTCCTTTTCTTTTAGTATTGAATCTTTCTCCTTTAGTTTCAATTTCTTCTTCTTAATTCCTCTTTCCTTGTTCTTTCTCTTTATTATTTAATTTATTAGATTGTTAATTGTTCTTCCATCTTATTCCGTCATGTTTAATTCAATTCTTATTGTTGTAGTTAATTTCATTAGATACAACATGAGTAGCTAATTCTTCTATGCTAGGATTTAGGGGAACCACGGTCATGCGATGATTTATTGTTAGATTATTAGTTAAATCATAATTATTGATTTGTTTTGTTACTCGTGGCCTTAATTGTTAGTAAATTGGTTAAATGCATGTGACTGATTTATTAGTTTGTTAAACCTGGACGTAGATCGTAAGATATGGAAAAGGTAGAGACTTGCAGCGAACAATAGAATATACTAATTAGAACGAAAGCTAAATTAGTAATTCTAGGGTGAATAGTAGACCGAAATGAACTATTCCTTACCCTTCTGACCATGTTTATGTTAATCTTCTAATTCTATCATTGACCATCGTTGACCGTGGTAACCCGATATTCTAGCTATTTCTCTTATTATATTTTAATCCACTTTCTTCCTTTATTTCTCTTCCCTTTATTTCTCTTTCCTTCACTACTTGTAGTTTAGATAACAAACAATTTAAACCCCCAATTTGTTACTTAGACAGATTATTAATTAGCAAATAGAATTTCTGTAGTCTCCATGTGGATACGATCCCGACTTCCTTTACTGCATTAGTTTAGGCCAGTTGGTTATCTTTGATTAGGTGTACGATTTAGCCTGTCACAAATAAAGTATGAAACTTTTATCATTGAGTAGGAATAAAAAGTTTCATATTTAATGATGTGTGTTGATGTGTCAATGAAAAAAGATGATATAAAACTTCTACCATTGATATTGCCCTAATCATTAAACACGGTAGTATTTTGCAAATTTAAAAATCTGTCATGGAATCTTATAAATAAACGTGTGCACGGTGTTTACAGAGTTTTACCTTTTAGTATACTCCGTATTATTTATCGATTGTAAAGTGACAATTAACTACTCCGTATATTTTAACATTTCTCATCATTGTATTTTGATTTGAGAAAAAAAATCATTAAAACAACAAAATTAATAAAGTGATCTAAGTAATTACATGAAATGTGGGTTTTAATGAAAATATTTTTTTACACACAATTAATGATATATCTTTATTTTTTTTAATAATCAGCAACATATGTTTTAGTTACGACTTATCTTATAGAGAACGAAAGTTTTATCACCATAAAACCTAGAGACAAATCTTAAATAGTAGATTATACTAAAATAGGAAAGAAAATAAGAGATTATAGGGGGGGTGTTTTCGGCAGGAAAAATATGAGCTTTTCCTATATTCTTTTAGTAAATAGGGGATGAGTCATTTATTTCTATGTATAGTATGTCGTAAATAAAATATGACATTTTAGACCACTTTAGACAATTCAGATAATGTCAATTACATGTCAACTCGTATTGGGTCGGGTCATTTTGCATCGGGGCAATATTAGGTCAATCAAGAGCTAGGAAAATTCAGGTATCGGTTCATATTCGGATTATGAATTTTTTTATACACCTGGAATCACGTCGTGTAAATGTGTAATTATGTGGCAGTGAAATTAACAAGGATCCAAATGGAAATAAATCATCTTTTAAAATTATATCTACCTTAAAATGTCATTTTGTCCAAGGAAATTAGGAGAAAAGTAGTTACAATTACTAAGGATTTTCTTTTCAAATCTATCTAATACGACTATTGAATATAACTTAACTTGTAACATTTGTAAGAGAGAAATTGATAGCTATAAAACTTAGAGGGCGTTTGGTTGGGGGTCTAAAGGAAAGAGAAAGAGAATCAGACTCTTTCATTACTTTTGTTGTCGTTTGTTTGGCTATTTTTTTCATTCCCTTTACCCTCTTTATTCCTTCTCTTACTCCCACATCCCTCTAACTCCAATCCCCTACCCCCCAAGGGTAAGAAATTTCCTTTCCCTACCTCACCTTAGTACTACCATTAACACCACCTGGCATACACCACTACCACCACTATTAATCAAAGACACTGCTGCCGCCCCCTTTTTACCGCCACTGTCGACATCTCTTCCACCCCAGCCCAACACCGCCGGCGTCTCCTCCCCGCCAACCACCACCCTTGCCCAGCACTATCGACCCCACCCTAACAACCTTATCCCAATACTTAGCCTTCACCATTATTTCCACCATGCTCTTATATTTTCTCTCCTTCATTACGGTTTTTGCGGCAGTGGGCCCGCCACAGTACGACGGACGGAGCCATTGAAGGGGAAAAGCTTATGGGTCGACGTGGATGAGGCCATTCTCAAATGGGTCGAAGTCGGATTGTGAAATTACGGGTCGGGGTAATCGGACCTTAATAATTTGTAAAAATGAGAGTTTATTATTATATTAAGGGAGGTGAAGAGAAGGGTTTCATGGTGGTGATGATAATGGATTACTGGATTGCTTAACATTTTTGCTGAATTGTACATTTGTAATGGTGATTAAGACATGTTGATGATGGTGGTTATGGTGGTCATATTTTAATGAGTTAATATTCCTCTGCACAACCAAACCTTTAATCAAAGGGAAATAAATTTCTTTCCATGTGTTTCCCTTTTCGATTCATTTTCCCTTTTTCCGTTGCGAACCAAACGCCCCCTTAATAAATTGACCCGAATTGTATAGCATGACCCGTACCTGACTTGATGTCCGTATTTAACCTAAAGCCGAATTAACTCGATCCTAAATAACCTCACCCAACCCAAAAATTTATTGTTGGAAACAGACCATCATCCCTAATTTAAATAACTTAATAATAATCATCCAAGAATGACCTGAACCCAACTAACCCTAACCGGATCATGTTAAATCCAAAAATTGACTCGACCCGAACATATCCGACTCAAACCAAACTAGATTGACTCGTATTCAAGATTTAATAGCTACCTTATTCTTTCATTTCCGAATGAGTTGAAATCATATGTTCCATTTTTGTGTCTCATCTGCTGTTTCTTCGCATTTTATCTTGCGACATATCATCATTTAGATAATAAAATTGATAACAACATCTATCTATTAAACTAATCAGTTGGTCTTGCTTCAGACGGACCATTTTGGTATGAAGCAATAAGACGGGATTTTGTAACCACTTTACAGTTAGATGTAACCACTATTGAAAACAAGTTGATATAAGCTGTGGTTACATTTTATCAAAAAGTGGCAACATAATCCCGTCTTATTTTTCAGACGGAATTAGTCCGTCTGTAATAAGAATTTGTGTAAACTAATAAGGTGTCACAAAAAAAAATATAGTGAGACAAAAAGTAGGACATTAAAATCCGTTCACCTCCTTTCGAATATATTCAATTAAACTTACTAATCAATCAAAAGATTTTACCCTTTGTTTCCTCGTTTCCTTCTCCCAATTTCAGTATCTAAAAACAAAGGATAAAACCATAGAATTGAGCACGTAAAGAGTTGCTAGTATTCATTCAGATCTTCTTGACCAAACACCCTTAATGATATTGCCTTTCGAAAGCATAGCAGTCTTTTCTTGCTCACTGAAATTGTGTTGAAATTGATTACATCCACCCGCAAATTTAATCATGTGGCCATCTTCCTTACAACTCCATACTCTTTAGTCTATTTTATAAACGGGCAAAAATGACTTGTACCCGACCCGACTCGACACCCGAACTAAGGACACCATCTTGACCCAAATCAATATGACCCAACTCGCATGTTTATTGTTGCAAACTGATAATTGTACCAGAATCTTGATAATAATTATACTCGAAAATGTTAAGAATAAAATATCGTCACAAGCTATTCAACCGTCTCAACCAAGTCAATAGTCAGCTCCACAATTCTCTCCTCAGTATTCTCCTAGTTTAGCTTGCTTATATTGTTAATGTATCTAGACTATATTGTAATCCTACTTTCTAGTAATTAGGTATGCTATTAGATTGAGCTTAGGACTCTAGCTTTTGTATAAATATAACTCCTTCTGTAAACTGAAATAATCAATACAATTAATAAACACAATACATTCTTTACATGGTATCAGTAGTCTAACACGATCCTAACGAATCCCGCCTCCGAACTTTCTTCACCTACTCGGTTTCCGTTCCCGTATTCCTTGCATCCATGGCAGCCCAGCAGCTCCAATTAGCCAACAATGCCGAACCAGCCTCCCCACTCACCCTTGTCACTTTCACCAATTGTATCCAACTTAAGGACACAATGACCTTCCGCCAATGGCGCTTCCAAGTCCGAGCCATCATGAATGGCTTACAACTCTTCTCCTACCTAGACGGTACCAACACTCCTCCTCCAAAAACAATCACAGTCAACCCCGTCCCTTCTGCCACTGCTACCACAATTCAACCAAATCCCGCTTTCATCACTTGGTATCGTCAGGATCAATTTATCCTTGGAGCCTTAACCGGCACTCTCTCGTCTCCCATTGCTGGCCTCATTGTGAATGACAGTACTTCCTGTCATGCTTGGTCCACCCTCACCCGTACTTTCGCTAACTCGTCTCGCGGTCATCATCTCCAAATTAAAGACCGTCTCGACAATATTACTCATACCGAAAACATGAGTGTAACCGATTATATGACGGCCATCAAAGCTTGCACTGATGACCTTGCTCAACTTGAGCATCCGATGGATATCGACGATATCACCACAAAAATTCTCAATGGCCTTGATCAAAATAAATACCGCTCTGTTATTGAGGCTGTCCGTGCTCGAGACAATCCGATAACCTTTGAATCCCTTCACGAAAAACTCATACAACACGAACTCCGTCTTAAAAACTCCCCTGCTCCTACCACGTTTCAACCCACTGCTCACGCTGCCTCCTATAATCGTCCTACCTATCAAAATCGTCCATCTACGTACACTCCAAAATTCGTCACAAATTCGTCTTCCAATAACACCAATCAGCCTACCTATGCCAAACCGTATAAGGGACGATGCCACTTTTGTGATCATGTTGGTCATGTGGCATCGGATTGTCGTCTATTCCAAAAACAATATCCTAATGTCATCTTCCCAACTCGTCAGCCTCGCGGTCCACGACCTCAAGCTCATACTGCTTCCTCCTCTAATCCGCAGCCAACACATACCTGGGCAGTTGATAGAGGTGCTTCTCACCACATCACCGATGATCTTAATACTCTTTCTCTTCACTCGGCTTATGAAGGGCCTGACGATCTCGTGATTGGTGACGGCTCATCCCTTACCATCACTCACACTGGTTCCTTCTCCCTTCCTTTATCTTCTTCTCATTCTCTTCAATTTTCTAATGTTCTTGTCGTTCCAAATATTTCCCGTAAACTATTTTCCGTTACACAATTTTGTCGTGATAATAATGCTTGTGCAACTTTCTTACCCACTTCCTTTTCTTTTACTGATATTCAGACGGGAGTGGTCCTCCTTCAAGGTTGACTAATTAATGGGATGTACACATGGTCGCCTTCTCCGCCTCACTCTAATGTTGTTCTTGCTCCGGGTCAGTCGTCATGGCATCATCGTTTAGGTCATCCGTCAAACAAAACTCAGCAGCTTTTTACTTCTAAGTTTAATTTACGCTTTCCAATTTCCGAGCATTGTATTTCGTGTCAAATCAATAAAAGTCACAAGCTTCCGTTTGCATTATCAACTCTTCGCTCTTTTGCGCCTTTAGACATTATTTTTTACGATTTATGGACCTCTCCGATTACATCCCCCGAGTCCTTTAAATACTACGTCATATTTGTTGACCATTTTACACATTACATATGGCTCTATCCACTTAAACATAAATTCGACACCGCTCAAACATTCATTAAGTTCCGTGCCATAGTTGAAAAATATTTCGATAAACCGATTCGACAATTCTACTCCGATAATGGTGGAGAGTTTATCAAACTTACTCAACATCTTCAACTCAACGGTATCACTCATCTCACATCTCCTCCCCACACCCCGGAACATAATGGGTTTGTCGAACGACGACATCGTCATATCGTTGAAACCGGTTTATCCCTCCTTACTCATGCTAAGCTTCCGCTCACTCTTTGGCCTCACGCCCTATCCACTGCCGTCTACTTAATCAATAGACTCCCCACTTCGACTCTTCACAATAAATCTCCCTACTCTATCCTTTTCAATACCGAGCCCAACATTAAAAAGCTTCATAGTTTCGGATGTCTATGCTTCCCTTGGTTACGACCTTACACTAATCATAAGCTCGAGCCTCGATCAATTCAATGTGTTTTTGTAGGGTACTCCCAAACTCAAAGTGCTTATCTATGTTTAGATCCCCTCACATCCCATGTCTATACCTCACGTCATGTACGATTTGTTGATGACGACTTTCCCTACATGTCTCTCCTTAACCTCTCAACAAGTCCTACCTCTATGTCATCCACTGAATGGTGCCCTCTAGCTCTCCTAATACTCTCTGCCTCCAATACAGCCCCTGTCACTGCCACCCATACCCCACCCGATACAGCTACCACCACCTCCCCTGCTCCCCAGTCCTCCTCTGCCCCCACGCCCTCTGTCACTGCTGCAGAGCCGCCTCATCAGACTTCCTCAGCCTCTGTCACAACAACCACACCCGACTCTTCCTCCACCTTACCCACTTCTATTCATGCTACCCGTCTGTCACATAATATCCGTTGCCCCAATCCTAAATACGCCAAAGTCGTCTCTCTACCTTCGACACATATCACACCTAATACAGTAAAGCAAGCCTTAATCAATCCTAATTGGCGCACCGCTATGCAAAATGAGTTTGATGCTTTAATAAAAAACAGAACTTGGTCTCTTGTCCCACCGACTCAAACTCAAAACATTATTGGCTGCAAATGGGTCTTTCGCATTAAATACAATCCGGATGGCAGTCTCAAACAACACAAAGCTCGTCTTGTTGCGAAAGGCTTTCATCAACGACCCGGAATAGATTATACCGAGACCTTTAGCCCCGTCATTAAACCTACCACTATCCGCCTTATACTATCCCTTGCTGTATCTCACGGTTGGTCACTCCGTCAAATTGACATTAATATTGCCTTTCTTCAGGAAACGTTAACCGAGACAGTGTTTATGGTTCAGCCACGGGGATTCCTTAATTCTGAAAAATCAGATTTCGTGTGTCAATTAAGCAAGGCCATTTATGGTCTTAAACAAGCTCCGAGAGCTTGGTATACGGAATTGAAAAATTACTTCTTATCCTACGGTTTTCGAAACTCTCTCCGACTCATCATTGTTTATTTATGATACAACTAACATTCAACTGTTTGCTCTTGTGTACGTTGACGATATTATTATTACAGGTCCAAACTCCGCTGAGGTTCTTCGCTTTATTGCTGCCATTTTTGCTCGTTTTTCCCTAAAGGACTTAGGTCCTTTATCTTATTTTCTAGGTATGGAGGTCACACCCATTGCAACTGGCTTACATCTCAACCAATCGAAGTATATATCCGATATACTGGCACGTTTTAATATGCTTGATTCCAACCCCTCGACTACTCCGATGCTATCACATCCGCCTTTAGTCCGTCAAGATACAATGCCTATAGAAGATCCTACCAATTATCGAGCCATTGTTAGGAGTCTACAATACTTGTCTCTTACACGACCAGATATCGCCTTTCCAGTGAATAAATTAGCTCAATTTCTCACGCATCAAACCTCGACTCACTGGTGTGCTCTCAAACGACTACTCCGCTTTCTCAAAGGTACGGTTAATCATGGTCTCTTATTTCGCAAAAATAATCCTTTCAATTTTCATGCTTATTGTGACGCCGACTAGGCCGGTGATCATGATGACTATCTATCAACCTCTGGTTACGTCGTCTTTATTGGTCATCAATCTCGTGGTCCTCAAAGAAGCAACGCTCACTATCCCGTTCATCAACTGAAGCTGAATTCCGAGCAATAGCAGACACTACATCCGAATTAATATGGCTCAAATCTCTCATTTCCGAACTGGGTATATCACTCTCCAGTACTCCTGCCATTTTCTGTGATAATCTCGGTGCTACCAACTATTCCGCCAATCCCATATTTCATTCCCGAATGAAACATCTTGCTTTAGCTTTTCACTTTGTTTGGGAACAAGTTCAACTGGGTACGATTCGAATTCAACATGTTAATGGGGACGATCAAATCGCCGGCACTCTAACTAAGACGTTACCAAGACCTCGGTTTAATTTACTAGCTTCCAAGATTGGCCTCACTATACGACCGTCCATCTTGCGGGAGTGTGTTAAGAATAAAATATCGTCACAAGCTATTCAACCGTCTCAACCAAGTCAACAATCAGCTCCACAATTCTCTCCTCAGTATTCTCCTAGTTTAGCTTGCTTATACTGTTAATGTATCTAGACTATATTGTAATCCTACTTTCTAGTAATTAGGTATGCTATTAGATTGAGCTTAGGACTCTAGCTTTTGTATAAATATAACTCCTTCTGCAAACTGAAATAATCAATACAATTAATAAACACAATACATTCTTTACAGAAAATGTCCTAAACTGGGAAAAACCCAGCCCGACGCATTCTCTTTCAAACCCAAAATGACCTACCCCAATTGACCCAACCCAAATCTGATACAATTGGCCTATTTACCCGGCCTACTTTATTTTAGGCCGAATTATTATTTCTTATTAAACTTCTATAGTTTTTCAATAAGTTTATACATTATCGTTTTAAAACGGACTTTTCTTTGTGACTTAATTTCAGCTCGGCTTTATTCAATCCAGTTCAATAGTTTTAGTCAGTTCTGTTCAGCTCATCTCCTCGCATAATTAACGCTTACTTTAGCTCAGCTCCATTCTGTTTAGTTCACTTCTGCTCATTTTCATTTAATTCAGCTTAGCTCATTTCAGCCAAAACAACGCGACCTTATAAGTTGGGGATTTGGCGATTTGACTATATCAATACAATGTAATCATGGTAACACGCCAAAGAGAGATCCATAAAAATGGTCCCTTCATTAAAACAACATTGCATGCCCATAATAATCATATACAAAAACATACTCGTATGTAATAAACATGATTACACTAAGCAATGTACGGTGTGATTACATTCCACGCCCTTAACCACGTACTAATTAATGATTAATGCGATATAATTATTAATTTTTGAAGATAAATGCAAAAGAAAAAGAATGTTAATTGAGTGCTAGCTTTGTACTTTTTTCCTGCTTTTCGGACATTTGAATCCCTAAATATTACAAAAATATTGAAGGCTGCTATAAAAGTAACAAAATATTAAAAATAAAGAAGTTGATTGGATTTAAATAAAGCAAAAGGAGAAGGGTCACATACTCACATTATATTGTCCTTAATATAGTCCTTAATTCCCTCTATTTAGTTCGATATCTATATGTGTGTATTTATGTGCTTTATTATGTGGGTATACAAATGAAATTGTTGTTTCTTTCATTTGGGTACTTTTTTCATGCAAGATCCAAAGGGCTTAAGAACAAGGTTCGTATCTACACTCTTTTCATTTACTAGTACTCGCAACTAGAGCATTTTGTAGTCAGTAAGTCTCCCTTGAGACGGATATATATCTGTCACAAGTTTATAACAGGTTAAATATCTTTCATTTGGGTAGATAAAATAAGCCTAAAAAATCACAAATAATTTATCTTTTCCTACTCATGTGGGTATTATTCGACCTGTCATAAACTTGTGACGGATATACGCGTCACAAATGAGAATTTGTGAATATACATAAGAAACTAATAAGGGTATAATCTGTCACCCCCATAATGATGGAGTAATTTGCACATTGTTTTTCTTCAAAATTTCGCCTATTACCCTCTAATTTTAAGTTTTAAATGGGTTTATAATCGTGACTAACATGTCATCGGCCGATCATTTTTGCCATGTTTTGCATGTTAAACTAGGTTCAAGCATATAGACTACTCCCTCTGCCCCAGCCAAAAGTTTACATTTATTTTATTTTCCTCTTGGAAAATAAAGGAAATGTAAACTATTAACTGTAATAAAGATAGTATAATTCTTCCAAGCATATAGATTAAAACTGCTTTACATGTATACAGATTGAAGTTTACACGATATAAGAATATGACCTCAACATTTACCTTTTTTAAGGTTTTAGTTGAAATAATCATCCGTATGTAAGTAGATAATTATACACTTTAACAAGTTGGTGTACTCCTATTATTGTTGATCATGCATGCTTTGGATTTTCTAATTCTCAAACTTGCTGTAATGTAAGCCATAATGTTGCAATGAATTCAATCTAACACCATTTTTCATTTCCCTCAATCTTTTAGGAAGCCTTGGTATCAAAGAGCAATAGATATGTCAACATTATGCAAAATATTCTTCAAATCACCCATCAATACAAATTCTACCAACTCTTGGAAAACCATTAAAACAACAGAAATACCACAATCAAACCCTAGCAAACAAAAGCTTAAAAAAAGCACCTCTCTAAAAGTTGCAACAACTTTCACAAGAGTATGCTTATGTGCTCCTATATCCTCTTACACCGAAGTGTTCAATGTTGATGTTCCTCCTAGGAGAAGTTATAGTTACCCGAGATCAAGATTGAAACCGTTTACTCCTCCCCTCTCGCAACCAGCCATCGCACATGACACGAGAATTCATAGTGCGAGGCATAGCACGGAAGGTAGGAAAATTTTTCGAGGTAAGTCTTTGACTGATAATGTTCTAATGAGAAGATTTGTTGTTGAAGAGGAAGCAATGATGCAAGTTAGGAGGAGAAATGAAATGGCCATTATTAGGAAACGGGCCTCCATTAGAAGGAAAAAACTTGGGCCAAGCCCACTTAGTAGGATGGTACTTGCTCAAGATGATGAAGAGCTCTAAACTTAACTTCAATTGTTAGTTGTCTTCACTCAAAAGAAAGTCCCTTGAGAAATTTTGCGTTTCTATATTGTTGTGTACTTTCATGGATTTTAATTTTGTCTATTGATCGTTTTGGAATAGTGTATCTTGTGTGTACATTTACGCGGTTTTATCAACTTTTTTTAGGTTAATCTTATATTTATGTAAATTTGTACCGTTCAACTCTATGTGACAAAGAATACCCCTTATAAAAAATAAAAAGAATTGAGACAGAGGGAATATCTTATCAGCAAAATAAAATTAAAAGCTCTATAATCACTATTTTCACGCTTGAACTAACATTATTAGGCTTATTTGACTCATAATAGACTTATTTTATTCATAGTGGTGAAATATACAATAACGACAACGAGAGCAGTGAATGTAGCAATAATGACGCCGTAGTAGTAACAACGAATGTAATGAAAGTAATATTAATAACAACGGGAGAAAATCTGAAGAGTTAGTTCACGAATCGATTTAAGCACAATATTTTATTTATTTAAATATATAAGCGAACGGAGATGGTGAATCAACCGCTAAAATAGCGAGAGTAGTGAAAGAAACAATAGTAACGTACTACAAGAGTAGTGAACGTAATCGTATGATAAGATCTTGTGAAAGTAATAATATTAACAACGAGAGTTTGTATGTATATCATAACTTATTGATGCATGAGTTTACACCTTATCATAATTGATATTATTGATATTATTAGAAATGATAAACGGATGAATTAGACAAATCAAATGACATCATATTTATATATCATATAAAATAAAATTTATATGGTATATATATAAAGGACTCAGACGAAATCGGGCTTGAAACCTAGTAATTTTATGTCTAAACGTGAGATCGATGAGGGTGAGAGTGTTCGTAGTTTGCGTTCCGGCGTAAGTGTTTTTTTCCGCTTTGTAAGAACATGCAAACGGGTCGGGCCACACCCAAACAGAGGAGAGAAACGGACCACTCGACAACCCAAGGGAGGCTCCATCCTAAAACCAATTAGCAATAGGAGTAGGGATACTCACATGTGGGTTTTATATTATAACACGCCCCCTTACATGTGAAATCTCATCGAAACCCAGGGCAAAACCATGGGAGCGCACCGGCGTGGGAATTAACAAATCCTCAAAGAGGCCCTCCACCGGTGGCATAATTTGGGCCCAGTTTAAATTCGAAACCCAAGACGTAACCTTGGGCTCTGATTGTGGGAAATAACAGTTTACATCCCCTTAAAAATTAGGATTATAACAAAATTATATAATATGAATGCAAGTCATAGATATAAAAACGATACAAATGTAGAGAAAAAGAATTAAACCTTCGGTCCTTAGCAAATTAGGCCTAAGAACAGATATCAAAATAGATATCCTCCTAATCGTAACACCCAAGACTGATTGAGATATGCCCTTGTAATTGCTAGAAAAGAATTAAAAGTTACAGTTAACTTTTATTGTTTTTGTGTTTTTGTGTTTTGTGTAATGGAGGCACAAGTGAGAGAGAGTCAAAAATTAGGTTAGCAATTTTTTTTTCCTTCTCGTGTAATAGACGACACACTTAGGTTATAATGAGGAGATTTAGTCTCCTCAAATAACTACCCATTGACTGAAAAAAACACGAGTGTATCTGGACACTTTTTCCGGTCATTTTAGCTTTTAATATAATGTAATACATTATAATCGTCATTAGTCAAAGACCGACATTATAATACATCATTAATTATAAATATCCGTATATTTATAATTTTCCAATTAATTATAACGGTTTATATTTAATTAGCTTACATTATATACAACAATTAAATATAACATTTTATATTTAATTTACGAATTACAATTAATTCGTCTCAGCTAAATTTATTTAATCATTATTAAATAATTATATCATCATCACATTGACTAACCTTTTAGTCAATAACACCGACTAACCTTTTAGTCATTTAATAAGGCATCAATATGATTATTTTCTCAAATAATCACATCTCTCAATCACATCCTTTAGGTGTGACTTTTAGGGAACAGTTGATCACCGCCATCTGTATGACGATAACGTCAAACTTATCTAGCAAGTCAACCGTTATCGATAAACGTTAATCAACTGATTACAATACAAAGTATACCCTGTGAACCTACAGAGATTTATTTATGTTATTGTACTTACTGTGGAGGACACTGGCTCCAACACTGATACCATGTTAGAACATGCAAACGGGCCAGGCCACACCCAAACGGAGGAGAAAAACGGACCACTGGACAACCTAAGGGAGATTCCATCATAAAACCAGTTGGCAATAGGAGGAGTAGCCCCCTTGGTTATAAAGTGGTACATTCTCTCTTTCTCCAATAATGTGGGATACTCACATGTGAGTTTTATATTCTAACACGCTTCTTTCCACAAATATGGGAGAAAGATGACAAACAACTGAACTAGTAGGAACGTAGCTAGTATTATACTCTCTTCGTTTCCGTCTCAGTTATTTATTTACCATTTTCATTTTAGGGTGTTTTATTCATTTGTTAACCTTTCTATTTAAAGAATGTTTTCTAGGAGTAATTTGATCTCTTAAGGACTATTATCCACTTGTCATAACTAAATAGAACCACCAATAATCCCTACTTTTTTCTTATCTTTGAGACAAAAACAAAGGTAAACAACTGACCAAGATGAAGGGAGTAACTTTTTGGGTGGCGTATGTTTTGGGAACAAAGGTAAAATGTTGCTTGGAAAGTAAATATATGATGACAATGTTACATTTTGTGTAAATACTTTGAAACCAACCTCATAAATAGTTTACATATATAATCTCTATTAAAGCAAAAAGTTCCCATATTATTAAGAAAAAGTCACAAAGATTAATAATTTATAGTTTTATACTCCGTATATAGCAAATCATTCAACGCAACCTTTAATTATTGGACATGAGATGAAGGATTGATTAGGTTGTTCACAAGGGTGAACTAACTATTTCCTAGTAATTTAGAAAATATAAAAAGTACGAAGATATCAATATGATAGAGCATTAGAGTTGCAATCCAAGCAAGTTATTTATTAATTGATTATTATTTACAATTTGATGATAACATCAATTATTTTCTCACGAGACTTGATGATTGCTGTGCATGCATGCATAACTCTCTACGTCTCTATTTATTCTCTATTTATTCTTCATTATTTATACGAAGTATATATTTTAATCTGCAAGAAAACGAAAAAATAAGTAACTTTATATTCAAGTGAGAATAATATACATACAAATAATAATTGTATCACTAAATTATAGGGTGGACGACTGACTGGACATAAATTATTCTTTCACAAAATATCAATGAACCAAACGTCATAATCTATAATTTGTGTAAATTATTATTTCTAATATCGTCAAAATTACACTTGCTTATATATCTTAGTGGGACTTGGAGCCCTTCACAATTACACAAATTCTTGTTTAAAAAGGAAGTATTTGTTTTAAATTTAAAACGGATCAAATAACATAATACTTTATTACGGAGTATATATATTTATTCTTTTGAAAGGTTCTTCATTATCAATTAGGGCTGATAATGAGACGAGACAGCTCGCGAGCAACTCGAGATCGGCTCGGTCAAAGCTCGGTCAAAGCTCGGCTCGTGTGAGCTCGGCTTGGGCTCGGGCTCGGCTCGAGAGCTTAACGAGTCAAGCCGAGCAAACACCGGCTCGGCTTGAAAAGCTCGCGAGCAGCTCGAATTTGTGTGATTAGAGAAGATTTTCCTCATATTTTATAAAAACATATTATCATTATTATATATTTGTATCACATATATCAAATTTCTAACTTATTTGCCAAAATTTTTTACATATATCTTTCGAGTCTTATTATTGAAAATATTGGAAGAAAAAAAATTAAAAATCAACAATTATATGTAGGCTCGATTTGAGCTCGCGTTTGGCTCGAGCTCGCGTTTGGCTCGAGCTCGCGTTAAAGCTCGCAAGCTTTTTTACGAGCACATTTTTTTCAAGCTCGGGTAAGCTCGAGCTCGGCTCGAACTCGAGTTTTGGTTCCTGAGCACAAGCCGAGCAAGGCCAAGCTCGGGCTCGGCTCGGCTCGTTAGCACCCCTATTATCAATCAAATAGATTTTCTTTATATTTTTCGAAACACTTCCTTTTTCCAAAAGTTGAGTATAAACATTTTAACTCGGGAATTTAAAAACGTCTTACGATAAACGAAAACAAGTGAAGCACACCAATTGCGAGGACACACCTGCAATTTCTCCATCCACGGGCATATATGGTGGACCACGACCACGACCACGACGACCCCAACGAGGTATTTTCCTATGTTTACGATGAGGTCGACGAGTTTCACGACGACCTAATTTAGTAGTATTGCATTTGCGCTCACAACCCTTCTTGCAAAGGAAAGTCGGTATCTTATGAACTTTACTACATGTTGCAGCGCATAAACGAGAGCAAGAAGCTGAGCGAAAGCTGTTCTCATCAACAACATTATATGCCTCAATATTAATTGTTGTCAACACTAGTAAGTTTATTAGTATTAGTATCACTATTGCTTGTATTTGTACCTTCCCCATCCAATTCTACTTATTTTCCCCTCCTTATTTGATTTTGTAACCTTTTAAAATATTGCAATTTCTACTTGTATATATATAAGGTGCTTGCCTAGGCTTCTATTTGACTATTCATGCACTCCCTCTGTCTTGGTCATTTGTTTACATTTGCTTTGGACACAACAACGAAGAAAAGAGTTGAAGGTCATTTGTGGTTGTACTTAGTGAATGACAGTGGATAATAATCTGATTGGGAGATCAATTTACTCATTGAAAAATTCCTAATATACAAAGGCAAACAAACGAATAAAACACATTGATATGAAAAATGGTAAACAAATGAGCGAGTAGAGAGTATTAGATAGTCTAGTGCTGCAAAATATTAATTTGTTGGATTTAGTGTGAAAGAAAAGCTAAAACAAGATCATACCAGATTTTGTAACCTTTTTTTTTTTTTTTTCTATGGTAGATTTTGTAAACTTTTATATTAATGATGAAATCATAATAGATTTTGTAAACATTTATACTATGTTGATGTTGAATCATGATAGTATATGTTTATTTTGGTGTATTCTAAGAAGAAGGTTGCCTACTTGCTTATTCTCATTAGTAGGGATCAACCTTGACCTCACATTTAATCTAATTTAATCTATCTATACTATATAAGCAGTTGGTTTCACTTATAACGAGCATATCCATCACAAATTTGTAACGGGTTAGATCCCCTCTCACAAGGAAGCAAGTAGGAATTCATTGGATCCCCACTTGCCCTTCCACTGACCTCCTTGTGAGGGGATTCAACCCGTCACAAGTTTGTGACAGATATGCCCGTCACAAACAAGAATTTGTCCGGAGATGCGCGCTCCTTATATGGCGGTGATGATACCGGAGAGTCCAGTAATGGATGTAAAGATAAGTCTATCAAGCAAGGACCAGTCGACTCTCACGATGGAGATGTCGATACCATGGTCAGTTAATCAAATCCTGTCGACAGTAAGCCGTGCTTATCTATCATCTATAAATTACTTACCAGATTTTATGTCGTCAAGAATACCGAATTTGGCTCCTAACTCTCCTAATATTACCTACATGGTCTGGAATGTTCAGGGCACTGGTAATAAAAATAAAATCAATGCAATTAAAGAAATAGTTCGTAGTTACAAACCTACTGTATTAGCTCTGGTTGAAACTCATATGGGTAACGATCATGCCATTAAGTTAGGAACTTTACTCGGTTACTCTGGCCAAGTGCGTGTTAATACTGTCGGGTTTAGTGGCGGTATTTGGTTATATTGGAAGGATGATATCGTAACCGTGAATCCAGTCCAGGAACATCCCCAGTACATCACCATTGAAATTGCTCGAACTGATGGTATACCGTGGTTTTTTACTGCTGTTTACGCGAGTCCTAACTCCTCCAATAGACGGGAATTGTGGTCCGAATTAGAAGATTTTGCCAGACGCAACCATAGACCTTGGCTCCTCGCCGGAGATTTTAATGAAACTCGAAATTTGGAAGAACGACACGGCGGTGACTCGAATATGGTACGACGTTGTGAGTTTTTTAACAATTGGATAGAAAATTGTGAACTAATAGAATTAGCTTTCTCTGGTCCGTCTCATACATGGGCTCGTGGCAAGACGGCAGATACTAGACGAAGTGCTCGGCTTGATAGAGCTCTTTGTAATTCCGAGTGGGGTTCTATTTTCGAGGAGGCATTGGTTAATCATCTTCCTGCCATACAATCGGATCACTGTCCAATTTTTATCTCTCCAAACGGGTTTGTGCCGCTGCAATCTGTAAACAAGCCGTTCCGTTTTCAGGCGTGCTGGTTGACCCACGAGTCCTTTAAGGATTATGTCAAAGATAACTGGCCACGAACGGGTACATTTCCTACCAAACTCAATGAACTCTCGGTTAAGCTTCAAGAGTGGAATAAAAATGTCTTTGGTAACATTTTCAACCGGAAAAAGACTCTGTTAGCTCGAATAAAAGGATGTCAAAGCAGATTAGCCGTTAATCGGGAAAATAATTTAATCAAATTGGAAGCTAAATTACGTAGGGAACTAGTCGAAGTCCTCGAGCAAGAGGAATTATTATGGTATCAAAAGTCAAGAATGGATTTTATTAAAGACGGGGATAGAAATACTTCGTACTTCCATGTCAGTACACTAGTCCGTCGCTGGCAAAACCGGATTAACTCACTGAAGAATGATAGTAATGTATGGGTGGAGGATCGTGATGAAGTAAAGCAAATGGTGGTCGAGTACTTTGTCAGATTATACACTGCCGAAACAGAGGTTGACGATCAGGCCGAACTTCCGCATGACTTATTTCAAGAGTTCGACAATAAAGATTGGGATTGGCTAACTCGACCCTATTCCTATGCCGAGATAGAGAATGTTATTCTTCATATGGGTACGCTCAAAGCCCCCGGACCAGACGGATTTCAAACATTATTTTATCAAAAGAATTGGCAAGTAGTGGGTGGTTCCCTGATTTCGATGGTGATGAATTGCCTTGAAGGTAAAGGTTTCCCCGAGGGTCTCAATGATACTCATATAGTTCTTATTCCGAAATTAAATTGTCCTGAGTTTGTTTCACAATTTCGGCCTATTAGCTTGTGTAATGTTGCTTATAAAATAGTGAGTAAGACCTTAGCCAACCGAGTAAAAAAGGTCCTGCCCCATGTTATTTCTGAGACACAAAGCGGTTTCGTCCCGGGTAGACAGATTACAGACAATATCGTAATTTTCCAAGAAGCAATTCATTCTATGCGAAAAAAGAAGGGGAAAGTGGGTTTCATGGCAATAAAGATAGACCTTGAAAAAGCTTACGATCGGTTGAGATGGGATTTTATACAGTCAACCTTACTAGACATGTGTTTCCCGGAATTAATAATTAACGTTATCATGGAATGCGTCACTTCTCCCAGAATGAGGATCTTATGGAATGGCGAACCCACTGAACAATTCACTCCATCACGCGGCGTTAGGCAAGGGGATCCCTTATCGTCCTACCTCTTTGTTATGTGTCTGGAAAAACTTCAACAAAAAATTGACCTGGAAGTCCGTAATGGTAATTGGCGTCCTATAGCTCTGGGAAGGGACGGTCCCCAAATTACTAATCTGTTTTTCGCTGACGATATGATCATTTTCGGGGAGGCGTCTGAGGATCAAGCTCTGGTTATTAAGCATGTCCTTGATATATTCTGCAAAGTGTCTGGTGAAAAAATTAGTACAGCAAAGTCTAAAGTTTTCTTTTCGGGCAATACCTCCCCGGAAACCCGTGACACCATTAGCAACCTATTAGAGTTCGATCAGACGGATGATCTTGGTACCTATCTCGGGATGCCTACAATTAATGGTCGAGTTACCCGTCACACTTTTGCTCATCTCGAAGACAAAATTAACAGAAGACTAGCTGGTTGGGCAACGAGAAGGCTCTCAATTGCGGGTAGAGCGACATTGGTCCAGTCTACTCTTAATTCGATCGCAAATTACAGCATGCAGACAGCTAAAATTCCAAGAACTACTTGTGACTCTATCGATCGAAAGTCTAGGAAGTTTTTATGGGGTGGAAACGAAGACAAAAAATCGGTCCATTTAATAGCATGGGAAAATATCCAGAAGAATAAAGCTAACGGAGGTTTGGGTATATCGTCGGCGCGTCAGGCTAATGCAGCCTTCTTGACGAAACTTGGTTGGAGGGTTATTGCTGAACCATCCAGTCTTTGGTCGAGAGTTATACGGTATAAATACTGCAAAGGTAGATGTGACGTTGACATGTTTCAACCGAAACAAAATATGTCTAATGTGTGGGCTGGAATCACCTCGCAAGCAAAAACAATCACTCAAGGAACCGCTACTGCC
This sequence comes from Heliosperma pusillum, assembly GCA_022085475.1. Classification (NCBI taxonomy): domain Eukaryota; kingdom Viridiplantae; phylum Streptophyta; class Magnoliopsida; order Caryophyllales; family Caryophyllaceae; genus Heliosperma; species Heliosperma pusillum. Next base: position 12,327 of record JAIUZE010070721.1, on the reverse strand, counting down.
GTGGGAAATGGTAGAAAGACTTTATTTTGGGATCATTCTTGGATTGACGGAGATAATCTTTCCGATATTGCTACTGAGCCGATCCCGGATAACATTCTAGGTGCTACTGTAAGTGACATGTGGTGTGAAGAAACGGGGTGGAAATGGGACCTTTTTGCTAATTTTCTCCCACAAGTTACACTTCAAAAAATGGCATCGATTTCTTTATCTGTTGATGATGATCTAGAAGATACTCTCTACTGGAAGGGCTCCTCGTCTGGTAAATTCAACATTAAATCAGCCCTTGGTTATCTACGTGGGATAGATCCGACGGAAACGCCAGAGTTACCCATTTGGAGGATCATTTGGAGGTTACCTGTTCAGCAACGCATTAAAATGTTCCTTTGGTTAGCCGCTCACGAACGCCTTCTGGTTAACGTAAATAGGGTACACCGCAATATGGGTTCAAACCCGACTTGTCCACGTTGCAGTTCAGAAGAGGAAACTATTGAGCACCTGCTGCGGTCCTGTCCAGTATCTCGCCAAATTTGGTACCAACTAGGAATTCGCTCTTCCCATTTTTCTTTCTTTGATTCGCCGTTTCAAGTTTGGTTAACAAAAAATGCGAGCAATGACGTAACTACTACTGTCCCTGATTGGCCCGTCCATTTTGCTATTACCTCTTGGTGGATCTGGAAATGGCGAAACAACATTGTTTTCGGAAGGAGCGAAGACAATCCTATTAATCCCCATTTATTCTTACAGCAACAATTCGAAATCTCAAAAAAAGCATTTGACATACATGGTATTTTTACTCCTAAGCCTGGTCTTGCTAGTACAGAAATTTTTATTCGTTGGTCTCCCCCACCACACGGGTGGATATTATTGAATACTGATGGTGCTTCCAAGGGTAATCCGGGTTTAGCAGGTTGCGGTGGAATTTTCAGGGATGAAACAGGTAATTATATTTCAGCGTTCTATCTTTCTGGCGGAATATGCACTTCGATGAAAGCGGAATTAATAGCCGTGCTTGCTGGTCTCGAACGAGCGAAGACTATGGGAATAAAGAAGCTTCTGGTTCACATGGATAATAAAACGTGTGTTAATTGCATCAATGAAGACCAACTCCTGAGCAATAATCTAAAATTCCTCGTTCTCCGCTGTAAAAAATTGATACAGAAAGACGATTGGATCGTTAAGGTGGAACACTGCTATCGAGAAGCAAATCGTGCTAGTGACTGGCTAGGCAATCAAGGAACTTCTTCTAGTAGTTCTATAGCAATTTTTGACTCCCCCCCAATTGCATTACGTCCTATTCTTAGAGAAGACATTTTTGGGGTTTCTATTCCCCGTGTAATAGCATCTAGTTAATTTATTTATTGGGGCTTTGCCCCTCATTCGCACCAAAAAAAAAAAAAAACAAACAAGAATTTGTGCTATATAAGTATATACTAGCTATATAATTTTAGAAAATTAATGGGTATTATTGTAATGAAATAAATATATACAAATTCATATAATATATAGTTTAGATGTATAAATATGATAATTGGGTAAAATATATCAATATAATAAAGTATGTTGGGGTGTGGAAACTAAAGATAGGTAAATAGTCAAGATTTTCCAAAAGATACTAGATAGGTAAAAATTAGCTAAGGAAACGATTTACGAAAAATATTTTTTTTTATTTAAATATATAACCTGGATAAAATTAATGGGAGTAGTTAATTTAACCCCAAAATAGTGAAAATAGTGAAATAAATAATAGTAAACGTATGAGTAGTGAACGTAATATTATTAACATGAAATGTTATGAAAGTAATAATAACAACAAAAAGAGTAGTGAATGTTTCTCATAATTTATTAGTAAATTTTACATCTCATCATATTTCGAGATATGTCATATAATTAAAAGTGTTGAGTCCCCCGCAGCAGGCTTATAGAATTAGGTGCATGAGACCGACCCACAAGCAAGTGAGGTTCCATTCTAAAACCAATTGGTGATAGGAGGAGTAGCCCACTTACTTATAAACTAGTCATTTCACTCATATTCTACCAATGTGTGATAATGTCCCTCATACACATATGAGAAGAGACCTCAAAAAAAGTATATTAAAAATGCTAAATGTATTGAATTAAACAAGTCTAAGTCAATTATATTTCATATAAAATTTTAATGTTAAATCGAGGTTGCCCGGGCGAGGCCAAGCACCAAAACTAGTACTATATATATAATCTGAAAACTAAGGGGCAGTAATGGAATGACATAGATTTATAAAATTTCATATATTATATAGGTTTTGGTGTACAAATATGTTAATTATTAGCATATGATAAATATAAAATAAGTAGGTCGAGTTTTGAAAACCATAAAAACAAGACAGCTAAATTTAGAAAAGTAGATGACTTAAGAAAAATGATTAGATTGTAAATTTGTAATAGTTCACCTTAAATTAGATAGTATGAAAAATTAGGTACTAATCAATTTAAGGAAAGTTATTTTTTTATTTATTTAATTATATTAGTTTGATCAAATTAACGGGAAATTTTGAACTTAACTTGTAAAAATACTGCCAGTAGTCAAAGTAACAATATGAATTGCGTGAGGAGTTAAATAATAGTATTGACATGAGATACGGGAGAAGTTATAATATTAACACGTGAGCAGTGAATGTGTCTTATAATTTGGTTGATAAATTTTACATTTATATGCCATAGAAATATAGCGGGAGTGGTCAAATTAATAATAGTAACCGAGCGAGTAGTTAAACTAATTGTATTAACAGGGGATGTAGTGAAAGTACTATTATTAACAACGAGAGTAATGAATGTGTCTTATAATTCGTTTGATAAATTTTACATCTATATTATAGAAAAATATTTTATATTATAAATAACAATGGTATGAATTAAGCAAGTCTAACGCAATTTGTAATTCTATTTCAAAAAATAAAAGTTAAATGGTAAATAGAGGTATCTCGGGGGAGCGGGGCACCAAACCTAGTACTATATATATAAACCAAAAACCAAAGGATAATAATGGAATGACATAAATCTATGAAAATTCATACACTATATAGTTTAGATGCATAAAGATGTAAATTATTTAGTATATCAATTAACATAATGTAAGAAAGTTGGGTTTTGAAAACTATAAGAGGTAGATAAATCAAAATTTCCAAAAGATACAATATTTTAGAACTTTAGAGTTTAAATAACATTTTAATCTAATGGTTAATAAATATTAAATATATAAGTATAATGTGATTAGATAAACAACTAATATAAAAATTAAATTTTTGATAAAAATAAGTAACCAAGTAATTTAATACACATATAAAACATATATATTATTTAAATATATAAGCCTAATAAAATTGTGTAAGTAGCAACATTAAGTCTGTTAGTAATGAAAATAATTGTAATAACATTTGATGTAATAATATGATAGAAATAACTCATGCGTGACTGTTTGATTAGTGAAAGTTTAACAGTCATAGACGTGGCAGTAATGAAAGTAATAGAAAAAATGCGGGAGAAGTGAAAGTAACAATAATGACGGCGGGAGAAGTGAAAGTTATAGTAGTAACAACGAATGTAGTAATAATTTTAACAATAGTAACAATAAGAGAAGTACGAACAATTAGCTAACCAATCAATTTAAGTAAAATATTTTATTTATTTAAATATATAATCCAGATTAAATTTAACACCCCATATTTGATTAAGTTGGATAAAATTATTTTTATTGCTATTTTTGATTTGGTTACGTCACTTAACGATTTTTATACATATATATATATTCTTAGCTTAATAATTAATTTCATTATAATTTGCTACGTTAATTTTAATAATTGTCAATAAGTTCATTTAAAAGCTAGTTCTAGTTTAATTATTTACGTTTGTTAGTCGACTTTTTATGAGTTCGGGTATATAGGTTTATTAATTTAATACTTTTCATTTATTTTTGTGTCCCTTACGAAAGTCGAGCTCCTCGAGACAGATTTTGAGAAGAAAATCGTCCAATTATCTATTATGAGTTTATTTCATTAAATTTACAAATTTTGTTAGCCGCAAATTTAGTTAAAATCGCTATTACTTCCAACTAGTTTAAAACCCGTGCAATACATGCACGATATATAGATTTTTTTCAATTAAACTATTTATATAAAATTAGTACTATATTAGGTAATCACATTTCTCATCATTGTATTATGCTCTGATAACAAAATTATGGAATTAAAAATTAATGAAAACAATTAAGTAATAAACTCAAATGTATTTTAATGAAAATATTTTTATATTATAAAAATAATGATTTCAATTAAGAAACTATTCTCAATTTTTTTTGTCACGAAACTAATATTATTGATTTACAGTTTTGTTTTTATATGAAGTATGAGTCAATTATCTAATAATAGCATTAACAAAAATATCTAACAATTTAAAGTTTTAAATTAATTTTTTTTATTTTAATTAAAATATTATAGTTTAGAGATTAGTGAAAATAATATTATTTGATGAAAAGATTAATTTTTAATGAAAATATATTATATAAAAATTATTAGTTTTCTTATTTAGCAAATGAGCTTAATTATCATTCCTTATTTAACAATATGCATGTTGGATGGAATTTTTTTTAAAACCACTTCATTCTTTTAATATTTAAAGGTTGGGGATGATAGTTTTTAAGCCTACTATACATTCATTTTAACCAGACCCAAACATACCACAACTTAGTCCATCATATTTTTGTACCCATAAAAACATGAATAAAACCCTAATCTTATATAGAAACTCACCTCACCCTCTCAGTCTTTTACTCTAAACCAAATTGCCAATTTACCAACTTACTTTTCCTCTAAAATGTAGGATTACATCCATTCTTTTCCATTTACAACCCAACTCCCTCTATCATATCATACCTACTCAAATATCCATTCATCATATATTTTTACATAATTTATCTTCTGTATATCAAGTTTGTTTTGCTCCACCATGAATTTTTTTTCTTGTAATTTTTCTAGTAATATTTTGATTTGGTACTTTGACATAAAAAATTTATGTAATATCTAAAATTAAAGAATTACATATTTTTTTTGTTATATTCTTTCTGTTAAAAAAAAGCAACTATTTTAATTTTTAAAATAATTTCCTAATTTCGTTAAATATTTGTATAGTTGCTTTGTAATTTCGTTAAATATTTTCTCAATCTTTCTTTAGTTATTTTTTATCAAGTTGTAACTTTTGTGTTTGAAAATTGCTGCCTTTTCTTTATTTTATTTTTTTATTATTATACAAAAATAAATGGCTTCTTCAATATTGTGCTGATTTTTTTTAAAAAAATTATTACAACTTGGTATTTTTTTTTCATTTTTGTTTTTTTAAACCTGGTACTTTTTAAAAAAAAAAAAATTAATGCGTCTTCTATGTTATGTTGTTTTTATTTTATTTTTTATGTGACATGAATTTGTAATTTGCTTCATTTTTTATTCATTTTTTATTAGTAGTATTTACGCAAATAAAATGTACGGAGTATAATGTATGATTTTATATTGAATTTAGAATGACTTAAACCATAAAAGAATATGAAGTATAAGAGGTAAATTATGATTTATGAAAGAGAGTAATTAATCAGATATCAATCATGGAGGTCCCTACATCACTACATAAAAAAAGTTTTCTTTTTTGCATTCCCTAAAAAGTAGCAGCCAATCAGAATACTATAAAAGTTTCTGCTTTAATATATAGTAGATTTGGGGTAATTTCGTATTATTTACGTTAACTAGCCGAGTTTTATTTTATTTTCACTCATTAAATTTATTTATAATATATTCCGTTTCATTTATAAACTTTTAGTGAAACAGGTTTAAGTTAGCTCAAGACAATTTTACAAACTATCAAATTACTTAACGATGAAGAAGCGTACTTATAATAAATAGCTAGCAGGCAAGACGATCCCTCATTATCACAACTTATGTTCTTTTTTTCCCTTTTTTCATTTGTTGTCTTTATGTAACACCCGGAAATGTACCCTATTTTTATAGTGAAAATATTTTACTGATACTTTTCAGTAATTTTAAGTTTTAATTTAGAATTTATTGTTCCGAGTCGAATTTAGAATTTCCGAGTTCGTATTTGGAATTTCCGCGAGATTCCATGAGAATCCCGTCTTAAGGCGAGTTTGACTTTTGTTTGACTTTTGCCTTATACAACTCACACTCCCTCCTTAACCTAATTCATTACTCAAAAACAAACCAAATTGCTTCCTCCTTAAGAAATCTCAAAACCTTGCCTCCCTCTTTGATTTCGATCTTTGAATCATCATAGCTCTTTCGTTACTTGATAGAATTCGCGTAAGTTCGTCTCATTCTTCTCCCCTTACCTTCCTCTATCCGTATTGATATTAAAATCACCGTCTTTCTCGCTTTTCAAACTTTCCGTCTTTCTCAAGATGAATTTTATTCATCTTTTATGATCTATTTGTAGGTGGTGACCTCAAGATCCCGACAAAGACTATTTTCTAATTGAAGAGGAACTTGACGAGTAGTGAAGACGCATAAAGGTAACGGTGAAGGGTTACTCGATATCATTTACGTGTTTTATGTGATTTCTAGGATAGAAACCGTGTTTAGATTATGGTTAGTAAACTTATGACTTGTATTTTCGTTGATGGATGTTATTTGTTGAGTATTCATATGTGAATTGATGAATTAGAATAATAATTGATGAATGTTGGACATGGTTGAAACAAGGCATTTTCGAGTACATTAGACCCCAGCCGGTCGACCGGCAGCCGGTCAGACCACCGGCTGGGGCACCTGCTGTATATTTTGGCATTTTTACGTGATTTTGGAAAATGACTTGGGTCTCAGCCGGTCGACCGGCAGCCGGTCAGACCACCGGCTGAGAGACCCCCTTTCTTCCTTTGTTTTTCAATTGACCCTTTGGTCCCAGCCGGTCGACCGGCAGCCGGTTGACCTGACCGGCTGGGACACACTGCCATTTCATATTGATTTTTCGTATTGACTTGTGGCCTGAGCCGGTGGACCGGCAGCCGGTCAGCCTGGCCGGCTGGCTCCTGCTGGAAGATGTTTGTAATTGTTGTTTACGGTTTTCATTTATAATAATTCTAATCGTTCGTTTATCGTAAAATTTTACGTAGTGTCTTATAATATTCATGTTTTGGATATATGATATTGCATTCGCTTGTATCACATGTTTTGTGACGGTTTTTGGTATTTTCCACTTTGAGTCGGTTTTTACAAATGTTACGGTTTGAGCACTGTTTTGTCTTGTGCTTTGTACTCTCATTCCCTTGGCTACCTTTCCGTTCGTAAGGCTGGAATGTCGGAACGGAGAGGTATTCTACTGCTTAATTGCATGTGTTAGTGGGCATACGACGACGTTGTTGGGAGTTGAACGCATTGCGTTGATCGACCCGGCCGTCAAATGTTGTGTACTTGCGAGGTGGTGTTATTTGCATGTAGCGTACCGCTTGTTATGAGGCTTGAGCTCTTTTCCGCCTCTTTCGTGAATTGATCTACCGAATTTGGGGTACTCGGAATATATATTGTAAGACCGAGTCTTGGATGCGAAATGTTATCGCATGTCGAATCGGAAAAACGTGATTCCGAGATCCTGGCCAGGTTATGACTCGGACCGTATTATTATCGTGTGCTACCAGGAGGAAATTAGTCTACATCTACGAAATGTAGCATCGTGTATGAGTTCAGGGAAATGTGATCCCGTGGATGCCTTTTAATCATACTTGCCATGTACACGATGCTAGTGCGTTTCATTTACCGTGAGAGATGTCGTTGTGTCGTCTTTGAATGCGTGATTTCATGACATTATTCATGGTCATTGCATGATTGGACACCGTCTATGTAGGGGTTCGTGAATGGATGATAATACGTTGGATTCTTTGTGATCATCACATGACTTGACCTGGTTTGTTTGTCGAGTCTCAAACTTATCAATCGTATACCGCTAACGGTGAGATGCAAGCCATAGTGAGCATATTCGGTTGCCTAAGAGTGTCTTCTCCGAGTCTTTGAATAACATGATGGGTTCAGATTTGTATCTCTTATGTTCTTATCATTATCTATAGAATTGCCTATCTATCCTTATCGTATCTCACATGTATATCTATATATGCATGATTTTACTTTTGTATTTCCTTATATGTACGTTTGATGTGATATGGCTGGGAGAACACGGAGTACTTACCACTGACTGTGGAGTTCATGTTTTTCATGAATGAACAGGTTGCTTGCATTGGATGACTTTTTGGATATGATATTTTGGGGTTCGGGTGTGAGCTAGCGGGCGTTGTCCCTGGAAGTTTTCACCTCTAGACGCTATTAGCTAGTTTTGCTAAACACTTGTTCTTTGCTAACATTTTAAGAGACCCCGTCTCTTTGTTGTATTTCGTATTTAGTTTGTAATATTTTGACACTCCTCGTTTTATCTATCTTGCATGTATAAAAAGTTTTTAAAATACCTATTCCGCAATATAATTCACATGCTTGTTTGTTTATTATTTCCGCATCGCGAGGGAGGGTTGTCACATTTGCCACTATATAAATTTGAATTTATGTAACTTTAAGACAAGTTTATATGATTTTAGCCTTTTTATGGGTGTAACTTCAGTCATAACGAGTGTAACTTCAACCCTTTTTTCTGTAACTTTAACCCAAAATATGATTTCGACTATATAAATTTTAATTTTTGTAACTTTGACAATTTATATGATTTTAACATTTTTATGGATGTAACTTTAGTCTTTACGCGTGTAACTTCAAACCTTATTTGTGTAACTTTAATTTTAAGACATATATGTGTAACTTTAAGACATGTTTAGGTAACTTTTGTCATTTTTAGGTAACTTCAGTCATTTATACTAAATCTGATTGTGTATTTTAATTTGAATTCATGTAACTTTAAGACATGTTTAGGTAACTTTACTCCTTACTACTATGAAACTTTAGTCATTCCTAGTGTAACGTTAGTCCTTATTAGTGTAACTTCAGTCCAAAATATTGTAACTATCTTAAAATGGTGTAACTTCAGTCCAAAATGGTGTAACTTCAGTTTAAAATGGTGTAACTTCAGTCCAAGATGGTGTAATTTCAGTTTAAAATGGTGTAACTTCAATCCAAAATGGTGTAACTTCAGTCCAAAATGGTGTAACTTCGGTCATTAAACAACATCAATCAACTAAAACAAAACAAAAAAGATGCCAAATGAAAATAGGACAAATATCATCAACAAAAGAAAATTAAAAATTACAAGTAAATCTGAAAAAAGAAAAAGTAGATCTAGAAATGGGTATTATTATAAAAAAAACGAGATCTAAAATAAATAAATAAAAACATAAGAAATTTGAAAAAAAAATGAGTAACTTCAGTCATATTATATGTGTAAATTCAGTTATTAAAAGTGTAACTTCAGTCATTATATGTGTAACTTCAGGCATTATATGTGTAACTTCAGTGAACCAACCCACTAACCACAAACAAAAAAAAAAGATGGTGATTTTTGAGATCTAAAAAAAGGAAACAAATATAAAAATAAAAACGAGATCTAAAAAATAAAAACATATATTCAGAAAAAAAAAACTTCAATGAAAAAATTGTGTAACTTCAGTGAAAAAAATGTGTAACTTCAGTGAAACAAATGTGTAACTTCAGTTAATAAAAGTGTAACTTCAGTCATTTTATGTGAAATTTCAGTGAAACAACACTACTAACCACAAAAAAGTAACAAACATAAAAAATTTGAAATATAAAAACGAGATCTAAAAAATAAAAACATAGATTCAAAAAAAAAAAGGGTGGTGGAGGGACGGCATGAGAGAAGAGATAAGAAAAAAAAGAAAAAAACAAGATCTAAAAAGAAGGGTGCAAATCTGAAAAAAGAAAAAAAAAAAAAAAAAGAGAAAAGAAGAAGAAGAGAGGAGGTGGCAGGAGAGGGCGGTGAGAACGAGGCACGGCGAGGAACAAGTGCGGTGGAGGCGAAGCGGAAGGAAGTAGATCTGAAAAAAAAAAGTTTTTTTTTTTTTTAATTTTGCCGGTGGCCGGTGGCCGGTGGTGGCCGGCGGCCGGTGGTGGCCGGCGATGGTCGCCTGATCGTGCTTGTCGCGAGTCCGATACAAAGATAAATTACCGAGACTAGGTAAATAACAAATTAATGTAATTAGGGAAGTAGGGGTCGATCCTCAGGGAGATGGTGTTTCCTATAGAATGTGAGATGTCTCGCAATTGGGTTTTATCTAACGAATATCTGGGTTTTGGGATTTTGATATCTAAACTAATATAAAGCATAAATGAAAACAAAATAAAAACAAATGAAAACAATAAAGCAAGTGATGAAAAGCATCTAGGGAAGTAGGTTCACACATGTAGATTGACATATTGATGAAATTGAATTTGGAACATGCAAATAATTCATTGTGAGTTCGTAAGAATGATGTGTTCATTACAATCATAGATCAGATGGTCTAGCAGGCTTTTAGGCAATTTACTAGGTCTTAATCTACCATGTCATGCTTTGTCTATTCAATTCACGTATCTCTACCTTGGAAGAGAATTCCATTCTATTCAATGATTTTGATCAGGAATCGTCAACTATCGTTATAGTCCAAACATGCATAGACACAATGTTTTAAAAGCACAATTTCTTTTATCCAATTATCATCTTTTAATCAATCTAACATGGCTACCCTACACCCTAGAAAGGTGACTACTCACTCATGGTAATGTTTATATCTAAGATGAAGTTAATAACAAAAACTAGGATAGACATGTTTATTTGATTTTGACTCTTTATATGGCGATAATAACGACGCTAATTGACAATCTAGGAAATGAAATGACGATTATAACAACATGAAAATTGTTGGACCAATTTCATAGTTTTGATAATGACATGTATTTACGTAATAATATGTTTTACTCGATATATCATATGCGTGTAATTGTGTGCTTTAGTCTTATTATATCTAGCAACAATTATGAGAAGAAAGATCAAAGTTAGGCATAGCTTTGATAAAGTCTGTGAGACAAAGTTATAACAACTTCAGCAATAACTTTGGAAGTGAACATGGAAGTTATAGCCAACCAGGCATAACTTTAAAGAAAATCGCTTCAAACAAGATCTACATAAAACTACACAAGACTCAAGATGCAGGGTCTTTGTGATCAAGATGAAGAGATGATCCGTATACTGAAGATCTTTGTGAAGATTAGATAGTATAGGTCGTCATTCGGTAACTATTCAATTCGAGAGATTTTATGTTCAAAGTTATAGCTTTAGTCTATGACTTTGGATGATAAAATATTGATGCATGATTTTGGAAATAAAATGTTTTGAAATGTTTTCAAAAATAAAAGAGTATTTTTATATTTATCAATAGTTTTATTAGAGAATATATTTATGAGATTCTATTGGTTAGTAATACAACTTATGGGTTGTCATGCTACCTAGGGTTTCTAATATATTCTATCTCAATTTGTTGTTAACCTAATTAGCCCACCTAGTGTTTGAGCCATCTAGGGTTTCGTGAAAACCTAGTTTGTGCCACCTAGGGATTCGTGCCTCCTAGGGTTTCGTGAGCTAGGAATCCGGCCTCCATAGGTTTGTTTTCCTTGTTTACCTAATCTAGGATTCTACTATAACTTTACAACAATATTTTGAGATATTAAGATAAATATATTTCTATAAGATAAACCAAATAAGATTTTGAGATATAAAGAATTCTAAAAGATAAGCAAATAGATTATTATGATTAAAGATAAGTATCTTTATTAAATATTATACTAGGGTTTCAGATATACTATGATTCTACTACTATAAATACTCCTTCATGTTTTATTCTTCAAATACACGAAATACACGAGCAACTACACGGCATATTTACATACTTGTGTTGATTTTCCAAAATCGTTTTAAAGCAAACCTTTGAGCAAATATTTATTATTTTTAGAGTTTGTTTTTAAAAGAGTCGTGCATCAATTATTATCAATCGCTTGAGTGAAATACGTTATTGGATAATAGTACATCATTATAAGCTTACAATTATTTAACGGGAATTTGTGTGAGTTATATTGTACTTTCTTATTAGCGTAAGATAGTATAGAGTATTTAGCGATACTCACCTTGAGTTATAATCATAGTGTTGATTATACGAGTGGGTTGATAATTTTTGTAATCCGTAGAAAGGTACTAAGAATTATTAATCGAGAATAGTGGAAGTAGGTTTCAACGTGTGAAACTGAACCACTTCAAAAATCCGTGTGCCTCTCTCTACTCTCTTTACTTTCGTATTTAGTTAATCGCGATTAC
>JAIUZE010070720.1:0-86244 GCA_022085475.1 Heliosperma pusillum | reverse complement strand
CCTTACCTCCCTCTTGTAACATTTTTATGGATGTCATCACCATCGGATTGTGGTATATTATACTTCGTCGGAAGAACTTTGAATCTTGTGGAATATTAGTGTTTGTTAGAATGAACTTATGATTTGAGGAAAATGGTATAGATCTAATTTCACCCTATGGTGGTGAGAGTTGGTATCCTTGAGGAAGGTGTCGTAAGGTATGTTTAATGATTTTAATGCTAGATACTTGTCATGAATAGTGTATAAATAGTTCATGATATTCGATGGTGTAAGATCGAATGAGTTGGCTATGACTTTTTAACTCATTAGTAATTTAGTCTTTTGGACTTAGAAGTTTAGTATTGGTTTGAATACCATGTTTATGATATGTCTATTTTGGAGTAAATAAGAAGTTTCGAATATGGTACCTAGCCATCCTATTAAGCTAGTTCCGTGTTTAGATGATTATAAGGATTTGAGGCTAAACTTAGGAGGAAAGTCTCTTAGTGGTTTTAGACTATGAAAACTTGAAGTTGCAATATCATTTCTTTTGAGGATCGAATTAAGCATAATGGTGGTTGGTTGTTGTGGTTAAGGATTTTAGTGGTTCTTTAAAGGTTACTTGAAAAAATAGTTGTTTTAAATGTTGGACCCTAATGGGAATAATTACCTTGTGGAATTTTGGATTTGGATGACCAAACTTGAGGAATATTGTTATAAGCAAAAACCGATGTATGGAGAGTTTGGAAGAGATAAATAAATTGATTTACGGTCGCATTGCCCTATGTTTGGCAAATATTAAGTGGAACGAGAATTGTGTGACTAATCTCTTTGAGGTTTGTGATTCAACTTTTGAGAATGAGAAGGTTAATTGTTAATAACTTAGGATAATGAATTTTGGAATAAATTGGATCAAAGGATTTCATGATAAATCTCTTTTACCTTATGGTTGTTAGCGGTCTTGTTGCCTTAATTATAAATATTTTGATGGTAATTTCCAATAAGAGTTTTGATGGACCTTAGAAGATTTTAATTGAATTTAAATAATTGGGAGTTGTTACTCGAAGTGTCATGCTTATGAAATAATTTGGTAGGAATCTGATGATTGAAAATGTTGAGGATTATTGCACTCTCTTGAGGACCAGTTTACTTGTACGGTTAGTGTTGTCGAGTTGCGATAGACATTTGACTTGTCATAGATGGAAGATAGTTTTGTGATTTATTTCTTCTTTCTTCTTTCTTTCTATTCGATTTATTCTTTCGAATATTCAGTTCCTTCTATTGAGTATCATTACTCTTAGATATACTACTATAAGCTTTAGTTAGAAATTTTAGGAATAGATAATAGAGTTATTATCCTTACTATAAAATTTTTTATTTAAAAGCTTTTGGAAATGTTTTATGATTTCAAGTATTTTACCGTCAAGGAGTGTTGAGACTTGTTATTGGAGACGTTCGATAACTAGTTTTCTCATTTATTGATGCGAAAATGTATCTTTTAAGTCTTTGATTTGGACGACGAGGTTTTTGACGGCCGACGAGAACCTTCCGTTTCATTGATAAGACCCTGTATTTTTATTACAAGGATATTCTTAACAGTTTTGAATTGACCTACATATATGTTACTTTCCTTCTTCTAAGTTTCGAGGACGAAACTTTTTAAAAGGAGGGGTGATTGTAACAACCCGAAAAGTACCCAATTTTTCTAGTAAAAATATTTACTAACACTTTTCAGCAGACTTAAGTTTTTAAAATAGGAATTTTTGTTCCGAGTCGTATTTTGAAATTCCGAGTTCGTATTTGGAATTTCTGAGAGATTTCATGAAAAGACCGTTTTTAGTCATCTTTGACTTTTCTTGACTTTTAAGTCGTCTTTGACTTTTCTTGACTTTTTGAAAAGTCGTCATTGACTTTTCTTGACTTTTAAGTCGTCCTAAACTTTTCTTGACTTTTAAGTCATCTTCGACTTTTCTCGACTTTTCAGTCAACTTTGACTTCCGTTGACTTTTCCCGACTCGTCTCATAAGTATGAAGACCGAAATTTTATTTAAAAAAATAATATTTTTGATTTATTTTTATTTAGATTTATTAAGATTTATCATAATTTAATATAATTATTTTGAATTTATTCGGAATTTAAAGAATAACTTTTACGGTTTTAACCGAACGTCATTTAACTATTCCCGACTCATCGTAAATCCCGTAACAAACTCGAAACTCGACTTTGGCATGAGTCACGCGCCCATGTCATCGTTTTCCACTCACTTGAGATATTTTAATTGTTTCGATTAAACTAATACAAATATCTAAGATATTTGTAGCTTTATCGATCCGTCCGTTTAAATTACGCAAATCGCTCAAAATCAGACCCGATTCCTACCCATTTCACACGCCCCATGTCACCTATTTTTCACTCATGTTAGATCTTTTAATTAATATGATTAAACTAATAATAATATCTAAGATATTTGTAACTTTATCCGTCTGTCAACTTAAATTCCGCAATCGCTTAAAAACAGACCCGATTTGTCTTCATTTCTCACGTCTCCTTTGTCCTCTCTTTGACCTTGATATTTTCTTTCTTTTCATTTTAATAACATAATATCTTGATATTTAGTATAATTAACTTTATCGTTAATTATATTTAATCGATTACCGTAAAATAAGTATTAATCGCGAGTCAATTCCGTAACAATAATTTCAAAACCCGACATCCATCTTGGCCTATATTTACACGGCTCACACAACACTCCACTCACTAACAACTTTTCATTTTTTAACAAATCAAATAAAGATCAAAATATCACTTTCTTTAATCGTTCTTCATTTGTTCTTCGTGTTCTTCAATTGTTCTTCATCGTTCTTGAGCAAAATCATCATAAAACCTTCATTTCTTAATTAAATCCGTCCTAACTTATATTTCTAGAACCTCCTCTTCGCTCTCCATCTTCAAGTACGGTTTTATTTCAAATTCGACAAAATCGTTTTCAACATTTAATTATGGAAAATCAAGTTTAAGTTCTAATAATGTTTTTCTTGTCATTTCTTATAGGGGAAGATGTTGAAGACGAGTTTGGAGACTCGTATATTTTGGGTGAAGATTAGTAGAAGGGTTTCTTATTATATATACTTCTTATTATTTTGGTGCTAATTGTTTTGCTAGCTAAGGTAACAATTCCGTTTTACTCGACGAATAAATGTCACATAGCCTTTAGTTTTTGGTTCATGTTATGGTTAATTATGATGTTAGTTAGTAACATAGCCTTTAGCTTTTGTTTCTTTAGTTTTTGGTTCATCTTTGTTTTGGTTCATGTTTTATGATTTATGGATTTTTAGTTAGTAACATGCTAAGTAGTGTTATTATTATGTTTTTATGAATTTATAACATATTGTTTGTTATTGACATATTTTTATGATTTGTTCATAATCATGATTTTGTATGGATGATTGTTAAAAATGGATGTTGTTAATTAAAAACATGTTAGAATTAATGTGGAATTTGGGGGGTTGTTTTAAGTGGTGGCCGAAAATGGTGGTGGTGGTGAACCGGACCAGACCAGCCGGTCCAGGCCGGTTCAGACCCGGTCTGGGCTGGTCCATGGTGGGTCCGGGTTTTGGTCTTTGGGTTGTGTCGATGTTTGATTGTTATGTTGTTGTTTTGACGGGTTTTAATTATGTTAAGCATGCGGGAAATAATTAAGAAACGGTTTTTGTAAAAAATGTAAAATCTGCCAAAACAGCCCAATTAGGCCCGTGGGCCCATTCATGCCCATGTTGGGTTCGGCCCAAAAGTCAGCCCGTGGGTCCCACTTTGGGACTTGTGACGGTTTTTGAGTTATCGTCATTTTTATCGCGTTTTGTAATAATTAGCAAGCGAGAAATATTAATAAGTAAAATATTTAATTAAAAAGGTTTTCATTAAATTATTATTTCTCACATGTTAGAAATTATAAGACGAGATCGTAGTTTAATTTAATATCCTTTTAGTCAAACGGGTTTTGGTATGATAGAATAATTCACATGTTAGAAGTCTTAATAAAATAACATGAAATGAATATGTTGATTTTATGTCTCTGTGGAAAAGACTCTGTTTCTAGCCGGTTTGACCAAACGGGTTTGGTCAAACTAAGATCTAGTCAGCCCCGTTTTGACTGATGACCCGTCGCGGGACTCGGGTCGGGGATTTGTATTCAAGTAAGGTTGTATTTAATTAATGAATTAGCCTTAGTAGATATGAGGCGATATGATATTTGATTATGATTTATATGCAATTAGTCACATGATAGGATGTTTTTCCCGTGACTGTTTGATTATATGGTTGGTGTCGTGTTGACTAAGTACCCATAGAGAATTATGAGTATATGGCGTCTTGACCATTCTAATTCTAAATGAGTATCTTGGACCATGACATTGATAGGCACGTACTATCTTTAACGAGTATATAGTTCACTGCTTGATAGCTTTTGTGTCACGGCCTTGGGGGCTTATCTCCAAGTCGGGGCATGGCATCCTAAGAGTTCCGCTTTGGGAAGGGAGCCAGCTTAAGTACTAGCCATCTCTGCTTAGGGGGTCGCCTAGCAGAGTTTCTCATGTACGGTTATGTAATGAGACAGGGAATGGGTTAGCTGTTGTCGCTAGGTCTGATCAGTCTAGGACTAGGATGTTTTCCTACATTGTGGTATAGCCTCGAGTTACAGAAGTCGACTATTGACTGGGCTAAGAACTTATGCCTGTTTGTAGACGTATTGGTCTTTCATGTTTGTATGATTCTATGAGTTTTAGAAGGTGAGATGCAAGCCGGCTAAGATTGATAGAGTTTGGATTACCGATTGTTAACTGATTCACATGATTACGTGTTGATTAGGGTTTGAGTGTATCATGGCCAAGTTACAGGGTAACCTCTGAGCTAGCATACCAGCTTCCCTACCTCTTGTTATATTTTATTATCGGTTTCACATGATAGCTTTCATATGATAGGTTATATGTTAGTTAATTGTTTCATAACATGAAAAGCATATCATATATGTTTAAGTTTTGTATTTTCCCTATACATTGCTTTTATGTTATTCATGTTTCATTAAACTCGACATTTCGTGGCTGGGAGAACTCGGAGTTACTCCCCACTGACTGTGGCTTCCGTGTTTATATTTAATGCGGTCGAACAGGTGGTGATGCACACTTTGGGTACATTGACGAGCTAGCGAGCGAAGTAGTTACCTTGGACCTCTATTCGGTTCTTAGATTGTATATTATTATACACTCTTTTATTTCCGTATTTATACGGGAGATATGTCTCCCGTCTTGTAAAATTCTTATGTATAATATAAATTTTCTTTTGTAATGAACCTTTTTATTTATGACACCCTTCGTTATGTATTTAAATTAAATTTTTTTCTTTCCGCAAATTTGAGGGTGTCACAGAATTAAAAGAAGAGTCGATACCAATAGAACCATCTAGTTTGTTTCTTCCTTTGGTTGTGTCAAATTCTATAACTTTGTTTAGTGGCCATAAACAATTGTTTGTATTAGTCAATTTCCGTCTTAGAAACGAGAGTTCGGATGGGAATTAGGACTACCAATAGGGGTTTAGTGACCTAACCAGGCTGAGAGGACGTTAGGACCCATTAAAAAGTCGGTACGAATCCGAGAGGAATATACCGCTACAAGGCTTAGACAATCGTAGTAATTCTAATGTTGGTATCAATAAAGCTTTTAAATCATTTGACATGAATTTCTCTTTCTCTATATCAATTTGATTAGATAGTTTATTTTACTGTTTTATATAGTTTATTTTACCGTTATTTTGTTACCGTCCTTAGATAGTTTACTTTATTATCATTTGCTAGTGTATTAGTTTAGTTAGATAGCTTTTCAATATTGTCATTTTAATTATCGTTCTTAGTTAGATTTAATTATCGTTACCTTTCTTTCCGTCAATTAGATTAGATTTATTTTTATTGCAATTCCATGCTCGACATTTAAATATCGTCATTACATACTTGTCATTTTATTTCATGCTAGTACTTTAGACAATACATGAAAATCACTCCATAACAATTCATAGTTAACACGTACTCCCTGAGGATCTATCCCTAGTTCCCTAATTATATTCCTTATGTTGTTAGCCTAAGTGTGGGTAATTATTTTTGTATCAGGACTGCGACAAACCCGGTCAAATTTTGGGGCCGTTGCTGGGGAGCACGGTTTTGTTTATCTATGTATTGCTGATTTTTGTTTAAAATTCTACCATTTTTAGGTGCAACCGTACCTTAAAATCATTACTAACTTTCCATTTTGTGTTTTTCTTGTAGGTTGACAAAAATGGTGCGAACAAAAGATGATCCTAAGTTTCGGGTTTTTGAACTTGCTAATGGGATCCTAAGGGTCCATATCACTCTAATTGCCCTCATAGAAGGAAACCAATTCAGAGGTGAGCCAAATGAAAACCCAGCACACCATATCCAAACCTTTTGTGAGATGTGTCAAACTTTTATGAGGGAGGGGATCACCCAAAACCAAATCAAAGAAACTCTCTTTCCTTTCTCACTAAAGAGAGAAGCTAAATGGTGGTTCACCCGTCGTTTAAAAGATGCCACAAAACCAATGGAGTGGGAAGAGATCGTCATAGCTTTCCACCGTAGGTTTAAACCTCAAACCACCACGTCAAACCTATCAAGTAATTCACAAAAAGAAAGTGGGGAAGGTTCCCAAACTAATGGGGGAGAGCGAAAGAAAAGCCGAGTGGAAACCTCATGTGACGTTGACACTACCATTTCCTTAGCCTCTCCCGTTCCATCAAATGAAACCACCCCAAAAAGTACTTTTTATCGTCCGAAAGCTTTAAACCCGTTTACCTCACTAACAACACCTTGTGAACTTTGTGGAGGAATAGGGCATGTACCTCAAAGATGTGGGAATAAACTCACACCATTAAACCCCTTTTACCCACAATTTCGCCAAACTCAACCTACTAATACACCTCAAACCATTCCACACTCATCCTTTCAAAATGATCAAGTGATAGCAAAAGTAGATGTCAAGTTGAGGGAAGTAATCCAAGCACAACATAACATGTACTCATACTTCTTTTCTACAATAGGCTCACTCAAATCAACCATTTTGTCTCTCCAAAAGAGAGTAGAAGAGTTGACCCCATCGAGTTCTAGCCAAACCACCCAAGAGAGTGAAGAACATTTAATAGTCACAATTGACATGATTAGTGACAAATCTTTTGATAGTCCTCTTGGGAATGGAAAGAGTAAGGAGCCCATCTTTAGGTTACCCCACGAACTTTGCAATAATCCTACACTAGCCAAACCAACCCGAGCCCCTACACAAGAGGAGACATCCCGTCTTGAATCTTTGATCATGACATTGATAAAAGCTCAAGGGAAATTAGAAGAAAGAGTTGTTGAAACAACAAAGGCAAATGACAAAGCTTTCTTAAGGTTGGAGGCAAGGATTGGCAAGACATTTTGAAAAGAAGAAGCAACCCAAGATTCTCTCAAGGAACCTCCCCTTGAAAAAGGGAAGGTTATCATTCCTTCAAAACTTAAAGATCCAGGTTGTTTTAATATTTCCTTCACAATGAGTCTTCATAAGGTTAGCAATGCACTATGTGATTTAGGGGCCGCTATTAGTGTCACGCCCTTTTCCTTCTATCACGACCATTGCCCAATACAAATGAAGATTACAAATACTGTCCTTCAACTAGCCGATGGATCTATGCATACTCCAGCAGGAATTGTGGAAGATGTCCCCATTCGGATTGGATACTTCCTTATTCCCGTTGATTTTTATGTAATATTTTCAAAGATAGAGAGGGACGACTATATTATATTAGGAAGACCTTTCCTAAATAAAGTTGGGGCTTGTATAGATGTGCAAGGAGAGAAGATTACTTTTGAAATGGATGGATCAAGTGCCACTTTTGATAGAAAGGGGAATGTATTGAGTGTAGGAGATGGTGACCTCGAAGCATTCAAAGCTTCGGAAGTTTATTTGGATGAGATTGCCATGGATGTTGGCAAGGGTAAATGAAAAAAAAAATTCAAGGACGAAATCAAGCTGCAAAAGAGCTCATATCCCTTCACAAGGCTTAAGGAGGGATAGAAATTCAAAGTCTAGCATGACTTAAAAATGCGCTTGTCGGGAGGCAACCTGTCTTACTCTTTACTTTCTTTTATGCATTCTTTATTCCACTAAATAGACAATGTTTTATAATTTTTTTTGGACTATTTGGACACTCTTTTTGAATTTTTGGGTTGTAATAGTTAGGAAACAATTTTCGTTTTAATTGTTATTTTCATTTTTAGAAATGCATGCTTAGTCAATAGTTTTTCGTACTTAGAACTGGAGGACCTATTGAGACTAAAAGGAGCTACCCTTGGCCCATGTTGCCAAGTCCATTAAGGTTAGTAAGTATGTTCAAGGCCATAGCCAAAATGCAGCGAATCAAATACGAATTGTTTTGAAAATCTCAGTAGAATTGGGCCAAGTTTAAATAGATCGTAAGGATAGAAAGTTGAGAAGCAAAGTAGTTCCTTTGGTGAAAATCGTGTGGAGAAGTGCTAATGTCGAAGAAGAGACTTGGGAAACTGAAGCTTCTATGCGTAGTAAATATCCGAGTCTATTCGAGTAAGGTATTTTTCTTTCCCTCAAGTTTCGAGGGCGAAACTTTTTAAAAGGTGGGGTGATTGAAACACCCGGAAATGTACCCTATTTTTCTAGTAAAAATATTTTACGGTTACTTTTCAGTGAATTTAAGTTTTAATTTAGAATTTAGTATTCCGAGTCGAATTTAGAATTTCCGAGTTTGTATTTGGAATTTCCGCGAGATTCTATGAGAATCCCGTCTTAAGGCAAGTTTGACTTTTGTTGACTTTTTCCTCATACATACTCATACTCCCTTATCCTATTTCTCATTCACACAAACACCATTCAAGCTTACTTCCTCCTTAAGAAAAAGAAACCCTTGCCTCCATAAACTTTCCGATCTTAAAATCATCGTAGCTCATTCGTTCTTTGCTTAAATTCACGTAAGTTCGTCTCATTCTTGCCCTCTTACCTTCCTCTATCCGTATTGATATTAAAATTACCGTCTTTCTCGCTTTTTAAATTATCCGTCTTTCTCAAGGTGAATGATATTCATCTTTTATTATCTAATTGTATGTAGGTGGAGACTAGGAAGGTTTAGAAACCGTTTAAAGACGCGAAAAGGTAACGGTGAAGGATTACTCGATATCATTTACGTGTTTTATGTGTTTTCTAGGCTAGTAATCGTATTTAGATTATGGTTAGTATGCTTAGGACTTGTGTTGTTGTTGTTGGTTGTTGTTAGTTGTTAATTGATATGAGAATTGATGGTTTGTGATGATAAATGAGGATTTTTGTGTTAGTAACTTGTTGATTTTTGATCGTTCCTGAATCCCGTGTAGGACGCAGGCTGCGTCGTGGGATGCAGGCTGCGTCGTAGTGACGCAGGCAGCGTCACTCGCTGCCGACAGTAATTTTCCTGCACTGACCCCTTTTCGTAAAATGATCATATCTCCTTCGTTACTTGCTTGTTTTGGGCTTGTGACATCTCGTTGGAACCGTAAGAAGATAAGATATCACCTCCATTTGGAATTTCTGCATTTTCATGTCTAGAACTTTAGTTATGACCGTTTGAAGTGGGCCCTTGTTTTCGTTGGTTTCCAAACAACGTTGTTTTGGAGAGGTGATCTATGTTTTTATTCATTATGCTTCATAAACTTGTTCTAATGCTTATGTATCATGTATTGATTCATTTTTATCATAGTTAAGTTTATATAATTCCCTATTCTCAGGTTTTGTGACGGTTTTTGTATGTCCCACTTTGAGTCGGTTTTTACAAATGATACGGTTTGAGCACTATTTTGTCTTGTGCTTTGTACTCTCATTCCATTGGCTACCTTCCACGTTCGTAAGGCTGGAATGTCGGAACGGGGAGCTATCCTACTGCTTAAATGCATGTGTTAGTGGGCATACGACGACGTTGTTGGGAGGCGAACGCTATGCGTTGATCGACCCGGCCGTCAAATGTTGTGTACTTGCGAGGTGATGTTATTTGCATGTAGCGTACCGCTTGTTATGAGGCTTGTGCTCTTTTCCGCCTCTTTCGTGAATTGATCTACCGAATTTGGGGTACTCGGCGTCTATTGATTGATCGAGTCTTGGATGCGAAACGCTTTATCGCATGTCGAATCGGAAAATGTGATTTCGAGAATCTGGCCAGGTTTAGACTAGGACCGTATTATTATCGTCGTCCTACCGGAGGAAATTAGTGAACATATACGAAATGTGATCGTGTATGCGTTCAGGGAAATGCTTTATCCCGTGGATGCCTTTTAATCATACTTGCCATGTACACGATGCTAGTGCGTTTCATTTACCGTGAGAGATGTCGTCTTTGTGTCGTTCGTCTTTGAATGCGTTAATTTCATGATTGTATTCATGGTCATTGCATGACTTGGCATCGTCACTGTATTGGTTCGTGAATGGATGATAATATGTTGGATTTATTGGATCATCGCATGACTTTGTCATGGTTTGTTTGTCGAGTCTCAATCTTATCAAACTTATACCGCTAACGGTGAGATGTAAGCCCTAGTGAGCGTATTCGGTTGCCTAAGAGTGTCTTCCCCGAGTCTTTGTATAACATGATGGATTCGGATTTGTATTCTTATGCTCTTATCATTATATATCGAATTGCCTATCTATCCTTATCGTATCTCACATGTATATTCATATATGCATGCTCTACTTTTGTATTTCCTTCTATGTACGTTTAATGTGATATGGCTGGGAGAACCCGGAGTTACTCCCCACTGATTGTGGCGTTCATGTTTTTCATGAATGAACAGGTTGCTTGCATGGATGGCTTTTTGCTTATGCTATTTTGGGTTCGGGTGTGAGCTAGCGGGCGTTATCCCTGGAAGATTAACCTCTAGTCGTTAATTAGCTAGTTTGCTAAACACTTGTTCTTTGTTAACATTTTGAGAGACTCCGTCTCTTTGTTATATTCCGTACTTAGTTTGTAATGTTTTGACACTCCTCGTATTTTCTATCTTGCATGTATAAAAGTTTTTAAAATACCGTATCTCCGCAAATCAATTCACATGCTTGTATGTTTTATATTTCCGCATTCGCGAGGGTTGTCACAATCATCATGAGCATTTTTATTCCATCTGAGCTGGTAGATATGAATTTTCAAAGTTCATGCTGCTGCACAGGAAGTCTGATGAGGATTCACTCTTTGAAAATTCATATCTACCAGCTCAGATGGAATAAAAATTCTCATGATGATTCAAATGAAAGCTAATGAAGTTAGCTTTCATAACCAAAAGGAATCAACCAAAACTATCCAGCCAATGTTGAGTTATTCAGCCTTGAGTGTCGACAGGTCATTTCTGAAAGGTTTCCTACAACCGTCACAAATTCGTCCTTGAGCTTGAGCTTGAGGGGGAGCATTGGGCTTAGCAGCCGCATTTAGGTTAGCTTGAGGGTGATACGGAACAAGTGTTCTTGCATTGGCATTTGAGGGAGCATTGAAACGCCTCTTGTTAGCATAGGCATTAAAAGAAGAGGGAGTGAAAGGTCTTTTGTCATGGAAGTTTGACCATGGATTGAAAGAGGGGAAAGGAGAGGGATTCTTCATATTTGCTTTGTCCTTGATGGCCTTCATCGAGTTCTCGGCCCAAAGGACATCATCATACAACTCCCTGAAAGAAGTAGAGCTCCTCCTAACTTTTCTTTGGAGCAAAGCACTAAGCTTATCACGATAGTAAAAAGTTCGGTCTTCATCATCCTTGATGAGTCTCGGTGCAAAATGAGCAAGCTTGTTGAATTGAGTGGTGAAGTCTTGAGCCGTCAATTCACCTTGTTTGAAGTCGATGAATTCTTTGAGTCTTTGTTGTTTGAGCTCCTTGGGTAAAAATCGGTCCTCAACGAGAGCCTTGAAACATTCCCAATTGAAATTGACTTTAAGAGTAGCGGTGGGATTAGTAATCGACCACCAGTTGTCAGCTTCCCTCACAAGAAAGAGCTTAGCAATCCTCACTTTGTCTTCTTCACGGACTTGGTACAAGTCGAATTGCTTTTCCATCTCCCGGAACCACTCCGAGAGCTTGGTAGGGCCCGGTTCTCCACCATACGCCTTGGTCTTGCTCCTAGCAATTTGGCTAGCCACCCAAGCATAGCCTCCTTGGTGATGGTCTTCTCTAAGAGGAGGGGCTTGGTTATCTTGAGCATTGGCCGCATCTTGTTGATTCCTTAGGACTTTAGTAAGAGCCTCTAGAATGACATTCTCTACGAGTCGAGGTCTAACCATCTTCATAAGATAGAAAAACAAACAAGGTTAATCCTAACACTTAGCATAAACAAATCGACTACCAAGTAAAGTCCTTAATTTCTACCCATCTCTCATTTATTATTTTAAGGTCATCTAATAATTTAAGTTTAGGGTTCACGTGTGTGCGTCGGGAGCGGCATAGGCTCTGATACCAACTGTGACAACCCTTGCGGTAGCGGAAATAAAACATAACAAGCATGCAATTAATGTAGCGGAAAATACGATATTTTTGAAAATGTTTAAATGCCAAAGGAAGAGTACGAGGGATGTCAATAAATACCAACTAAAGTATAAAATACTACAAAGAGACATAGTCTCTCAAAACGTGATAAAACATAAAAGTTGTTTAGTACTCTAGCTAAAAACGTCTATGGGTGAATCGTCAAGTCCAACGCTCGCTCGCTCACACCCTAATCCAAAAACAAGCAAAGATCCAGCCAAGCAACCTGTTCATTCCTAAAACATGAACGCCACAGTCAGTGCGGAGTAACTCCGGGTTCTCCCAGCCATATCACAAATAACATACATAAACGGTAATAAATAAGCATTTCAATATATTAAGTTATAGGCGCATGAAATACAAAATTGTAAGCATCAGATTATAGACAGACTCGGGGAAGACACCCTTAGGCAACTATATACTCACTAGGGCTTACATCTCACCGTTAGTGGCATATACTTGATAAGATAGAGACTCGACATACAAACCACGCCAAGTCATCCATCGGTCACAAAGAATCAACATATAGGCATCCATCCAAACATACGATTATGGTAACATACTCTCTCACGGTTAATGACATGCACTAGCACCATGTACATAGCAAGAATGATCAAAACACGTGCACGGGATAAACATTTCCCTGAACCATACACGATAAACGTTTCGTATATGAAAGACTCATTTCCTCCCGGTACGACGACGATAATAATACGATCCTAGTCTAAACCTGGCCAGACTCTCAGAATAAACATGTACCAATTCGACATGCGATAAATGTTTCGCATCCAAGACTCGGTCAAACACAGAAGCCGAGTACCCCAAATTCGGTCAAACTACATGAAAGAGGCGGAAAGAGCACAAGAATCATAATCAAGTGGTACGCTACATGCAATGACACCACCTTGCAAGGATACGATATTTGACGGCCAGGTCGATCAACGCATTGCGTTCTCCTCCCAACAATGTCGTCATATCCCCACTAATACATGCATACAAGCAATAAGGATACACCTCCTCGTTCCGACATTTCAGTCTAACGAGCAAGGAGATAGAGCCGGGGGAATGAGAGTTCATATCACTCAACGGTTAGTGCTCAAACCAAAACATAGGTAGAACCGACTCAAAGGGGGACATATCAAAAACCATCACGAAACATGCGATATAAGCGAGTGGGATATCATATATTCAAAACATGAAAAATTAATGATATTACGTTAATTTATACGATAAACGAACCGTACAAATTATTATAAGTGAGAGCATAACGAAAGAAAAGGGAAAGGAACTCAGGGGGTGCCAGCCGGTCAAGGGGACCGGCCGCCGGGTACCTGGCTGGCACTTCAGTAACATTCAAACAACATTAAAAATACAGGGATAATGTCCCAGCCGGTGGGTGTGACTGACAGCCGGCTACCCGGCTGGGAACATATACCAAAGATGAGAAAAGAAGAAAAGAGGAGGGTTTCCCAGCTGGTCGGCTGACCGGCAGGGTATTACACAATACCAAAATTTGTCGAATTAACCATTTCTCTTCAGCCGCGTTCCCAGCCGGTCGGCTGACCGGCGGCCGGTCGGCCGGCTGGGACTACATATACACGAAATTCATCAACACTCATCAACAATCATCAACAATCATCCACCAACACAAATTCTAAAGCTACTCATCCAATTCCAACCACATTTAGTAATATCAAACCACATTAAATGAATAATAGTCGTCACTAAACATTGGGTAAACATCTATTAAAACATTAAAACACGTATTGTTATCAAGTAACCCTTCACCGTAACCTTTGTGCGTCTTCAATCGTCTTCTAAGTCTTCCTCCACGAGATAGTAATCCTTGTCGGGGTCTTGAAGGTCTCCTCCTACACAAAAACACCAAAAAAATGAATACAATTCACCGTTGAGAAAGACGGAAAAATTGAAAATGAGAAAGGCTGTAATTTTATTACCACACAAGGTAGAGGAGGATAAGAGAGGAAGATTATGATGAAAATCAAGAGATTTAGGTGAGGAATGGATGGGTTGAGTGAAACTTGAGTTGATCAAAAATGGTGGTTAGGGTTTTGGTGGTTTGTGTGAGGGTGAAGAGGGTGAGTGGAAAATGGGGGAATAAGGGATTAAATAAGGTGAGTGGAAATATATGGAAAAAAGTCAAAAATTTGGCTTAAGGCGTAACCCACATGGAATTCCTAGTAGAGTCCGAATACGGACTCGGATTTGCTAAATTAGACACGAGAAACTAAGTTCTAATCTAACTCTAAAATTACGCTAATTCATTATAATATATTATCATTAAAATAAAATAGGGTACATTTGCGGGTGTTTCATTAATTGTGTTGGGTTGAATGTCTATGTAATTGATTATCCTTTGAGCTTAATAATATTTTCATGTTACGAACTAAAAAAGATGGATGCAATAGAGCTTATATATATTTAGTTAAACCTATAAATCTTAGGAAATAAAAGACTAGGTTTAATTAGATTAGGAAACCCAAAACACTCTCAATTTTAACCACACGCCCGTCGATCGACAACAATACACCTTCGATCGACAAAGTGTGCCGATCGACAGACCTCGTTAGACACAGCAAGATTCAAGTAGCAGCATTGTCGATCGATATGACCCCTTGGTCGATCGACAGCCAATCAAGATCGTTAAACATCCTCATTAGATAGTCAGTAAACCTTGTTAGACAACACCGTTAGACACAACACAAAGATCATGAGCCAATATTGCAAGACTTATTAAACTAACATTTCATTCATTCCAATAAATAACGGGGTATTACAGCATTACATTGAGAAAGTGTTGAAAAAAATTAATCATAGAAATTGTTCTCCGGTGAACACACCAATAGATTTTAAGCTTATGCCTAATAAAGGTAAATATATTTCACAACTTTAGTATGTGACTAGGTGTTTGATGTATTCCAGTACAAGCACAGGACCGAATATTGCCTTCATTGTTGGTAAGTTGAGTAGATACACGAATAATCATTGCCTTAAGCATTGGGTTGCGGTGAAACGTGTACTAAGGCAGTTGAAGCAAACCATGGGTCATGGTTTGAACTATGTCGGGTTTCCTTCTGTTTTAGAAGGGTATTCCGATGCTAGTAGGATTACCAACATTAAGGGATCATTCATTTATTAGTGGACGTGTGTTAAGCTTGGTTGAGGTGCTATCTCACGGGCTTTCAAAAAACAAAGTTGAATAACAAGTTCGACTATGTGTGGATGAGGGAATTTGATCCACGCATTGCCTTTTATTTCATAAAACACATTTTTTTTCAGCTTTTGAAAAGAGTCGCCACTAAATTTTTAAATGGATTTTGGAAACCAATTTTAGAGATTTGAGTTCGTGTGAGATTACATGTTAGGAAGTTTAATTAATTTCAATAAAAAATATCCAACCCTCCCCGCTACAATTGTTGGAGCTAGTGTCCTCCACAGTTAGTGTGATAACATGAGTAAATCTCTTACAGGTTCACAGGGTATACTTTGTATTCTTATCAGTTGATTAACGTTTATCGATAACGGTTGGCTTGCTAGGAGTTTGACGTTATTGTCATTTTAATGGCGGTGATCAACTGGTCCCTAAAAGTCACACCTAAAGGATGTGTCTAAGAGATGTGATTACATGAATAATATAATCATATTGATGCCTTATTATATGACTAAAAGGTTAGTCGATGTATATGACTAAAAGGTTAGTCAATTTAATGATGATACGATTATTTAATAACGATTAAATAATATTAGCTGAGACGAATTAAATGTAATTCGTAATTGAATATAAACCGTTATATTTAATCAATGTATATAATATAAGCTTAAACGAATTAAAATGTTAATTCGTAATTAAACATAATATGTTATATTTAATTAGCAAATTATAAATATACGGATATTTATAGTTGACGGATATATTATATTACATGCTAATATAACCGAAAAAGGAAAGAAAAAAATAGTCATTTTCTCTCTTATTTTTCTGTCCATAAGAGATAAAAATAAGGGAAAAAGATCTCCTATTATTCTCTTATGGTAACTAGGTCAAAAACCCTAATAACAAGAGGAGTAAAAAGGAGAAAAACTTCTCCTTCTACTGACCTAGACATTCGGCCGTGATAGAGCAAGAGGAACAAGTTTTTTTTCAATTCTCTCTATCATTCATCATCACACTAAAAGAAAAATTAGCAGTAACTTTTCTCTAATATTCTAGCACAAGCAAGGCATATCTCGGAGCATCTTGGGTGCAACAACTAGGAGAATATCGATTTCGATATTGTTCATAGGCCAAATTTGCTAGGACCAAAGGTTAATTCTAAATTCCTATAATTTTATATTGTGCAATTCATTTATGACTCGTAATTCATATACTATAGTTTCGTTATAATCCGTAAATTTATGACGAAATATACCGATATTTCTAACAAGTGGTATTAGAATCATTATATTTTTTTTTTATTTCTGCCGAGAAAAAGAAGAAAAAAAAAATTCCGTCTGTACTGTTCATCCGTATTGTTCATCCGTATAAAAAAAATAAAAAATTTTTTGCCTTGTTTTTCCATTTTGATTCATTATAATTGTTGTTTTAAATAGTTAAGACGATAACATGATGAATTTGTAGTTGTTTTGATTTAAAAAGGATTAAATTAAAATGTAAATGGAAATCGATTTGAATGTTCATTTCTACATATTTTTCGGTATTCATTGTTTTAGATATTCATTTTAAATTGTTAAATTGAATCAACTAGTTTGTATCGATGTTTAATAATGATTAGATGTTGATAATTTGTACAGATCTTGAAAATATTAGTAACATCAAATTAAATTGTATATTTTAAAAAAAAAAACGTGGCTGCCAAAAGAAAAGAAAAAAATTGTTTCGTTTTGGTTATTTTTGGTCGTATGTTTTTGTTATAATTCATTATAATGATAATGTTTTGTTTATTGTTGTGAAGAATTTCACAATAATAGGATACCCAATTATTTTAAAGAGGTTTAAAATAATGTTGTATTAATTCATGTTAAAGAATATGAATTAAAATTGGATTATGTTTGGTTGAGATTATTATGATTAATTAAGGAATTATCACATAATTTTGATCATTTTAAAAGGTAGTTTGGATAAATTACTCTTCATAATTAAAGAATTATGTCTTGAATGTTTAATTTATAGTTGATGCATTTTATCTTGTTGAATGAATGGTTGAATGGTTTAATTTACGTATTTTTGCAATCGGTTGTAATTTATATTACCTAGTGTGGCCTTAGTTGATCATGTTTTCGTAATGATGGAAACATGATCTTTGATGTAATTTTGAAATCTCGAATCTCCATTTTATTTTTCATTAAATTATGTTTTTAAATTAGAATGTAAATAGGTTTCTATTTTGTAATTTATTAAATGTATTTTGAGAAGACTAAAGATGGAGATCGGATTGCTCACTCCCGCTACATGGACCAAGATGGAACATCAAGACAAGCTTCTCGGGTCCAAATGGGTTGGATTCCAAAGTTGTATTTTGTTCATTTTGGTAGATAGGCCACATTAGGACTTTGTAATATTTTTATGTATTTTTCCGATCTTGTTGCTTTTTCATCGCATGATAGTTAGTGCATCATATTCCGCCTAAACCAAACCACCTACTACTAAATTGCATGAAAATTTACTCATATAGTTTGAATGTTAGTTTTCATGGACATAAGGATGTCACTCGAATTTATGCCATCATTTAAGTTTATTTAATCTCGCATGCTAGATATTAGTTCACTTAAAATTGAATTAAAATAAAATTGATGGGATCTTCCTCTAAACCTAAAATTAAGACTAGTCTTTATAGGCCAAACTACTATGAATCCCTTCTTCGTCGGTAGGCATATAGGACCTTACTCTCCATATGACCCCTTCTACGTTGGGTAAGTAGTGTGTGTTGACCTATTTTATCTCAACATTATAGTCCAAAGAGTTTCTCGTCATTATGATGGACTAAAGATAGAATTTACAGAAATTTATCGACCAAGAATTCTAATGGTAGAATTAGCCAAAAGGTTGGCTTATCAATCTACAGATAATTGAGTCTTGGGATCATTTATATAATTCTAGAGGGAGGTCAATTGTATAGATGTTCGAGTCTTTGCATTAAAACAAATTTTGCACTAGACTTAAATTCAAATCGATGAGTATGCTTATTATGTTTTTCTTCTTTTTCAGAGTAGAACTCGTTTATATTGATAATTCTGCATATAACAAATGGCTGGAAATACTGATATCCCTATGCCAAGTGCCACGCTCGCGCGCGAATCTGGCTTAAAGCTTTTATGGACCACATGAATCAGTCCACGCGACTGAAGAATGACGGGTCAAACTTTGCGGACTGGGAGGCAGCATTACGGAATGCTGCCATTCCTGACGGTAAGCTCAAGTACTTGACTAAGCCAATACCGCCAAACCCAGGCCCCAATGCGAGAGCTAACGAGACACTTGAATATAGTGACTTCGTTATGGAAGCGGGTGCGATAAAGAACGTACTCATCTTTGCAATGGAAAGCAATTTGCAAAGACGCTTCATTGCCCAAGGTGCAAACAAGATTTTCACCACGCTCACTAACGAATTTTCAAAAGCACCAAGGATCGTTACTTATTAGCATACCTGTCGCTTCTTTGAGGCGAAACTCCAGAAGGGCCAACCGGTTATCCCACACATTCTTGATATGATTGAGAATGTCGAGAAACGTGAGGCACTTGATTGCAAAATCAGTGAGAGCATAGTCATTGACCGTGTGCTTCATTCACTTCATGATGGTTTTACCCTTTTCAGGGCAAATTACTATATGAATGATATGAAGAAATGTCTTCATCAGCTACACTCACTTCTCGTACAGACCGAGAATGATATGAAATTGAGTGGGAGCATGAAGCAAGATATTCTCATGATTTCCAACAAGGGCAAAGGTAAGGGCAATGCTCGTGGCGACCTAGCTGTAGGAAAGCCAAAGTTTAAAAAGTCAGGAAACGGCAAGAGTGGGCCTGGTGAGACCTGTGGCTCACAAGGCAAGGCAAAGAGCAAGGACAGTAATATGGAGTGCCACCATTGCCACAAGACTGGGCATTGGAGGAGGAACTGTCCCGTGTACCGTGAAGACATAAAAGCAGGCCGCGTCACTCCTGTTCGTATGTCATCTTCTAGTCATATGAGTGAGATTAACCATGCAAGTTTCGGAACTTGGGTACATGATACAGGTTGTGGTTTTCATCTGTATAATCATTTGCAGGGCCTAAGAAACATCACACCTCTTGCAAAGGGTGATGTGGACCTGCGAGTGGGGAATGGAGCAAGAGTTGCTGCAGTTTCAGTGGGAATATATGTAATCCAACTCCCGAGTGGTTTTGAGTTATATTTATATAACTGTTGCTATGTACCCAGTTTATCTAAGAACATTATTTCTGTTTCCGTACTAGATAAAGACGGTTTTTCATTTTCAATAAAAGATAATAGCTGTATTTTCTCTTTTAATGAAATGATTTATGGCAAAGCAGTTTCCATGAATGGAATTTATATCTTAGATCAAACCACAGACATATTACATGTGAATAATAAGAAATTAAAGGTTGGTGACAAAGATCAAACTTATCTATGGCACTGGCGTATAGGACACATAAATGAGAAACGTGTAAAGAAGCTCATTGACAATGGGACTATCTCCCCATTTGATTACGAATCATTTGGCACGTGTGAATCATGTCTTATCGGTAAAATGACTCGAATTTCCTTCAAAGGTGTTGAAATGCGCGCTAGTGACCTATTAGAACTCATACATACTGATGTATGTGGACCTATGTCAATAAACGCAAGAGACGGCTATAGATATTTTATCACTTTCACGGATGATTTGAGTCGATACGAATATGTCTACTTAATGAAGCATAAAAGTGAGTCCTTTGAAAAGTTCAAGGAATACCAGAATAAGGTTGAAAACCAACTGGGAAGAAAGATTAAAGCACTTCGTTCAGATCGTGGTGGCGAATATCTTTCAAATGAGTTTGATCAACAACTTAAAGACTTTGGTGTAGTATTACAGTTAACTCCATCTGGAATACTGATCGGTTCTGTCGCGGTCCCGAAACAAAAATAATTTACCCGGACTAGGCTAACAACATAAGGAATGTAATTAGGGAAGTAGGGTGTCGATCCTCAGGGAGTACGTGTTACTTATGAATTGTTATGGATTGGTTTTCATTTAAAATCGAGTCACTTGAGTTATTTGTCTGAACTATTAACATAAAATAAAATGACAAGAATATAAATGACGATATGTAAGAACAAATATGTAAATTGCAAAGTAAAAAAACCCAAAACAGAAGATATACCCGATCGGGTTGTCACGTACCCGATCGGGGAAATCCTCTGATCTGGATATTAACAACTATATTCTACCTAAGACGATATTTAATTGACAATATTAAAAGTCTAACTAACTAAACCAGTAAACGAGATAATAATAATCATGTGAACTATCTAGGTACGGAAATAAAGAGACGATAAAATAAACTATCTAATAATAGAAATAAAACG
The DNA here is from genome assembly GCA_022085475.1 of Heliosperma pusillum. NCBI lineage: Eukaryota > Viridiplantae > Streptophyta > Magnoliopsida > Caryophyllales > Caryophyllaceae > Heliosperma > Heliosperma pusillum. The sequence goes on along the minus strand of JAIUZE010070720.1, from coordinate 65,087 downwards.
ACGATAAAATAAACTATTTAAAACGATAAAGTAAACTAACTAATCAAGTTGATATAGTGAAAGAGAAATACATGTAAAACTAGTTAAAAGCTTCATAGATACCAATATTAGAATTACTATGATTGTGTAGGCCTTGTAGCGGTATATTCCTTCCGGATTCGTACTGACCTTTTAGTGGGTCCTAACGTCCTTTCAGCATGGTTAAGTCACTAAACCCCTATTGATAGTCCTAATTCCTATCCCAACTCTCGTTATAAAGATAGAAATGACTAATACAAACAATTGCTTATGGCCACTAAACAAAGTTATAGAATTTGACACGACCAAAGGAAGAAACAATCAGATGGTTCAATTGGTAACTACTCTTCTTATAATTCGTTTAACTCGTAAATCATTTCAAATATTACAACTCTATTTATTTTATTTACACAATGATAACATTACAATATTAGAATTAATCTAATCTATATGATTATGTGATTAAGTAGATTAGTAAGAAAAAGATGTAAGAAATTAAATTATGGAATGCAAATACTAAAGTGATTATGGTGATTATATTAACAATAATTCTAATGACAATTTTTAGGATTATATGATTAGGCGATTTATAATCTGACATGTTAAAGAATGTTTTGGTTTTAACTAGATTAATTTTAGGTTGATTTCCTACTAATAACAATATTATGAGAATGATACTAGTGAGATTATAGTTCATGGTGATTAAAATTGCATAAGTAAATAAGATTAGAGAATTACCGATAAGGAAAATGAGTATATAAGAATGAAAGTAAGAACAAATATCCAACCAAATAACAAAAACTAAGTAAACACTAGGGAAATGCTAAGAAATGAGCTATAAAAACTTGTAAGAAAGTATGCTAAAAGATATGTAAATATGATAATAGATTATTGGAAAAGTTGATGATAAAAAGATGATATATTATTGTGTGTGATGATCATTAGCTTTTATAAGGCTGCATGGCTGCTAATCCTCTTGCAAATTCGTACCCTAATCAATGCATTAAACCACCCATTTAAGCTCGGATTGAAGAAGAGCCAAGTAACGTCTTCTTGCAGGTATACCCAATCGGGTAACAGGTAATCCGATCGGGTTTTTGTGTAAGTCGGATTTTCCGTCTTTTTATCTAAGGCACGGAATCCAATGCCTTAGTCTTTGGTCAATGCACTACGGAATTGGGCTTGGGCTGATCTCCTCTTGACTTGGGTTGAGTTTTCTTTTAAAGTTCAAAGCCAAAAATCTAAATTGAGTCCATTCGAGGAAAGATGTAGCGGAATCGTAATCAAATCGTGAACTGGCTATCATCAATTCCTTGAAAACTCGTATCCTAGTGTCTTTGCTCCATAAAGTAGGAAAATATAGCAAAACCGCTTCATTTCCTATAAAACGAGTCAAAACACGCAAAACAACTAGAATAGCAGTATTAGCTCGTTAATCACTTAACAAAGTGCATAAATCGTATAGAAATCGAGCTAAAACGGGGGATAAATCAATACAAAATATCACTTATCAAACTCCCCCAAGCTAAACCCTTGCTTGTCCTCAAGCAAATATAACAAGCATAACTAGGACAAGGGTAGCTAACGATGATCAATCTATCATGCAAATCTCAAAAAGTAAGCTCTAATAAGTAGATGAATCATAAACCCACAGCAACAAGGGCGAAAGAAAAAGGCGAAACATGGTTGAGATTTACATAACGGCGCAGCATAGAAAATATTCTTCGGACCTTTTCAGCTCTTGCATGATCTTTTGACAATGGACTCTCACGGTACACTCTTCACTCAAATTTTTTTTGTAGAATAGGAAATATTGGTTCAAATTTGAAGTGACACTCACCTATCTACAACTTATAAGAATGTGCCCGCAGTCTAGTATGGTAGACAATCCGAAATCATTAAGTAAAACTAATCATGATCAAATTATAATGTAAGAAGCTCAAGTAAAGTACAGAAAAGGCTTGAGAAATTTGGGTAAGAAAGTGGACAAATGAATTTGGTCATGTGGAGCTTAAAGTCAAGCTAGTAATAACCAAATGTGTAGTGGATACTCAATCCAAATCATACCAATTCCCATCGATAATAGTCAAAGCCAAAAGCAGCATATTGGCTTATTAAACATTAGAATCAAGATACAACTTCCCATAATTTTCTTTCTTTTCACTTCATGGAAGCGTTTTTCCTCTTTTCCTTTCTTTTTTTTCCTTCTTTTTTTTCTTATGAGCTTTCAATTTCATTTTTCATTTTTCTTTTTCCATAATTTTTCAAAGCTCTTTTTTTCTTCTTTTTCTCTCTTTCACCAAAACCCGGAAATCAGTAATCCCGAGACGGCTCACACCAAATGGTGGAATTATCATAACATCGCAAAAGCACAGAACACCCCTACACAAATAGTTGGTTACTAGCTCAACAAGGGTAGGCAAATTTATAATGTAGCTAGAAAGAAGGGTGTTTATTGTGAAAGGTGAACAAGAGATTCAATGGCTTCAAAATGTAGATCATGACAGTAATACTTATAGAAAATGGAATAAAAACCATACTTATGCGTTTTGATGTAACACAGACTATAAGGAGAAACTACTCACTCCTAAACTGGGATCGGGTTCAGATGTACCGACCACTGGAGGCTGTACCTTACAATATGAGTAGCTTGCCAAAGTCAAGATCAAGCTTAATTAAGTCCAAATACAATTCCCTATCTACCGTGTACAAGACATCCCCATGAATGCACAATTCCTCATAATAAAACGAAACATCAGCTTATAAAACTACAAAATGAGAAATGTAAGATGGAAATGATCTTTTCTTTTTGTTTTTTTTCGAATTTTTTTTTTATAAAAACTAAAAAGAAACTAAGAAAACTAAACTAAAAATAAACTAAGAAAACTAAAAAGAAATAAACTAAAAAGAAAACTAAAAATCTAAATGCAATCCTAAATGCAGTTCCAAAATGGAAATCCTCCCCCAAGCTAAAACTTCACATTGTCCTCAATGTGCATGCAATTTTAACAGAAACAAACCGAGAAACGGTTGACAGCACATGGAACAAAGAAACGATATGAAATTCTAATGGGAAAAAGGCAAAATAAAACTAAAAATGTGAAAAATAAAGAAAAGGAATAAAATTCTTAAAAAATGGCCAGCCTCCCCCAAGCTAGTATAAACAAGGGGAGCTCATCATCAAATCACAAAGGCCACCAGCTACGGCCTCTCCTCTCAGAAGGAGGTGGCTCGGGTTCGGATCCAGAAGCATCTGCATAGTGGGTATCATCTGCAGAATGATAACTACCACGAGAAGGAAAGATCCCGGTTGGGTTGCTGGCTCCAAAGGTCTGATACTCCTCCACTTGGTGATCAGGAAAATCACCTCCATACCCTCCAAACCTCTCTACGCCATAGTTGGTTCCACAATAATCCGGTTCGGTTCGCGGCACACCTGCACCATAAGCAGCACCATACCTCCCCTCGGGCCAAGTATAAAAAGACGGGTGGGGGCCCTCGGGTCTAATCACACCTTGCCTATCAAAGTGGTCATATATGGGGTGCAAAGCAAGCTGTTGGTCGGACTGAATCCTATTGACAGACAATTTTAAAGCTTCAAACATGGCGGCTACATCGCCCTCAGCATGGGTCGAGTGAGAGGATGATCCAACCTCAGGGCGGCTGGATCTAAGCTGAACAGGGGGGTCAATGGGAGTAATATCCCCAACAGGACGGTAGTAGGTAGGTCGAGGTAAGATAGACTCACCCTCTTGAAGTGGAGGTCGCGGCCGAAGAATTGGAATTTGCTCTTCCTCGGCGGTCAACTTGACCGAGTCACGGCCAACAATCCTCCAAATCATATGGGGGTGAGAAGCACAAAACCAGTTGAGCTGAACAAAGTATGCATAATCTAACCCATTTCCCATCTCGGTGGGAGGTGTAGTCAATGCCTGAAGGTCGGTGGTGGCTTGGTTAAAGCCACAAACTCTCATAGCTAAGTGAGTGATAAGACCTCCATAGACAATGGCTGTGTTCTTAGGATTAACAGCTTTGGTCAACTGAACAGCAAAATGATACGGTATACTAACAGACCATGGTACATCACCATCCACATTCAAAAATCCTCCTAACATTTCTAACTCTACTCGTCTTACCAAATGAGGTTCAGCACGACCCAAAAAGGTCCATCCCATGAATCTTTGCCACATTCTAATGGCGGGATGATGTATATGTTGGTGTGGGACATGGTCCCAACGAGAGACAGGGTAAGTCGAAATAGCATTCCAAAGCAGGCTAACATCAAAGCCTTCCGGAGGTGAGATAACAGTGTTTGCAGTGGTGAGACCAAAATAACTAGCAAAGTTCTCCAAGTTCATACTATAATCATCATTGAACAAACGAAACCGAACTTGGGGCATAGTGTTTCTATTTCTAGACCGATGCAACTCGAATGAGCTCAAAAATTCAAGAGTTAATTGGGGGAAAGTCTCATAGCTAAAGTTCATGCTAGCACTCATACTTAGACCCCTAAACAACACTTTAACATGCTCAAAAAGTTTCATATGCCTTAAAGAAGAAACATTGAGGAACTTGGTAGCCCTCATACCTTTGCTTTTAAGTACGCACCATTTTTGCCATTGCTCATGTGAGCTAAATTGTACATCCGGGAAGCTAGGATCATGCATAGCATTCCCTTGATTCTCGGGTTGTTCATTAGCATCAAGCATTTCAATATCCTCCTCTTGTGCTCTACTACTCTCTCCTTGAGTGGAGGTTCTTGCCCTCTTTGATTTCCTTAGTAAAGGTGCCATTTTCTACAAATAACTAGTATTAAAACACTTCATTTGTAAACACAATTTGATAGTCATAAGTGTTATAATACTTAGCTTTAAGCACAAATTCAAGTATAGTGACCTTAGTAAAACATTGTCATGCTATCTTTTAAGCACAAATGGATGTTATAAGCATAGCAATATGTTAATTAGGTGAGCAACATATACTTGAATGAATTTGGCTACTACCTAAAGGTACCAATGCTAACTTAACATGACAAGATCATAAGTGCATAGTATAAAGCATGAATTCAAGCATCATACTATCACTTAAACAAAAGTTCTTAGCATAAAGTAAAGATGAGCATCCAAATTAGCAAATAAACATCCAAATCAAGGTAATCATCCTAATTAATCACTAGAATTCACTCTATAGCATGTAAGAATCATTAGAAATCCAATTTAAACAAGTTTTGCAATCAAAATCAAGAACCCCCAAATTGTAGTTAGGGTTTGTTTATGTTGGATTTCTGAAAAATATAGAGAGATTTAAGTAACTAAAGTAGAAATAACTTACTTGATGATGATTAGTAGTTGCCCTTGATGAACTATAGGAACAAAATTTGCAAGAATAGACTAAGAATTGAGGCTTTTGAGAAAATTTCAGCTTTTAGATTGAAGAACACGGGTATAAGGTAGTAAGCAAAAGGGTAGCAAATGGGTTTTATAGAAGAAAATAGAGTAAAACACGAAACAGACCATTTACCCGATCGGGTAGACATGGATCCGATCGGGTAAACCTGCTGATCCGGTTTTTGTTTCTATTTTCTTTGCCACTTGCTCTTACCTTTTGGCTATGTCCTTGCACATACTTACTAACCTTAGTGATCTTGACAACTTGTGCCAAGGATAGCTTCGTCTTGTCTCAATAGGTCCTCCGATTCTAAGTACGAAAATCTATTGACGAAATATGCAAAATAACAAGTAAAACGAAGAAAATGTTCCTAACTATTACAACATAAAATCCAAAAATAGAGTCCAAATAAAATAGTCCAAAATAAATATCATTGCCTAATAAGTAAAAGAAAAAGAATGCATAAAGAAAAAGAAAAGAAAAAGATGGGTTGCCTCCCGACAAGCGCATTTTTGAGTCATGCTAGACTTTGTTGTTCCATCCCCCCTTAACCCTTATGAAGGGATTTTAGCTCTTAGTAGCTGGATTCGTCCTTGAAGTTTCCACATTTACCATTTTGTCAACACCCATGGCAATCTCATTCATTCCTCCGCAGTTTTGAAAGCTTCGAGGTCGCCATCTCCAACACTCAACACATCCCCCTTTTTGTCAAAGGTGGCACTCGATCCACCTATTTCAAATGTGATCCTTTCTCCTTTCACATCAATACAAGCTCCAACCGTATTTAGGAAGGGTCTCCCTAATATGATATGGTCATCCCTTTCTCCCTTTGAATATATTACATAAAAATCGCCGGGGATGAGGAAATACCCAATCCGTATTGGGACATCTTCCACAATTCCTGCCGGAGTATGCATAGATCCATCGGCAAGTTGGAGGCTAGTACTAGTGAATTTCCTTTGTATGGGGCAATGTTCATGATAGACATCAAAAGGCATGACGCTAATTGAAGCTCCTAAGTCACACAATGCACCTCTTACCTTATGAAAACACATGGTGAAAGAAATGTTGAAACAACCTGGATCTTTAAGTTTGGAGGGAATAAGGATCTTCCCTTCTTCAAGGTTAGGTTCCTTGTGATTATCCTTGGTTGCTTCTTTTTCCTTAGATATCTTGCCAATCCTTGCTTCTATCTTTGAAAAAGCTTCATTTGTTGCCAAAGTTGCCTCTTCAATCATTTCTTCCAATTTCCCTTGTGCTTTTATCATTGACATGATCAAAGCTTCGAGACGAGATGTCTCCTCATGTGTAGGGGTTTTGGTTGGTTTGGATAGTGTTGGATTGTTGCTAAGTTCATGGGGTAACCTATAAATTGTCTCCTTACTCTTTCCATTCCCAAGAGGGTGATCACAAGGTTTGTCACTAATCATGTCAATTGTGACAATTGATGGCACGTCTCTCTCTTGGGTATTATGACTAGAACTCGATGGGGTCAACTCCTCCACTCTCTTTTGGAGAGATAAAATGGCTGATTTGAGCGAGTTTAGGCTAGAAAGGAAGTAAGAGCTCATGTTATGTTGGGTTTGGGTTATCTCCCTTAACTTGACATCTATTAGACCATTTTGAAAAGGTGGGTATTGTGGTGTATGAGTAAGTTGGGTTTGATGAACTTGTGGGTGGAAAGGGTTTAAGGTTGTGAGTTTGTTCCCACATCGTTGAGGTACATGCCCTATCCCACCACAAAGTTCACATGGTGTTGTTATTGAGGTAAATGGATTGAAAGCTTTGGGACGATACAATGTACTTTTCGGGGTGGTTTCGTTGGATTGACTAGGACAAGCTAAGGAAATTGTAGTGTCAACTTCATTTGAAGTTTCCACTCGACTCTTCTTTCGCTCTCCCCCATTGGTTTGCGAACCTTCCCCTCTTTCATTTTGTGATTTAGTTGATAGGGTTGACAAATTGGTTCTAAACCTACGGTGAAAAGCGACGACAATCTCTTCCCACTGCATAGGTCTTGTGGCTTCCTTTAAGCGACGGGTGAACCACCATTTTGCTTCTCCCTTTAGTGATAAAGGAAAAAGGGTTTCTCGAATTTCGTTCTGGGTGATTCCCTCCCTCACAATGTTTTGACAAAGCTCACAAAAGGTTTGAAGATGGTGAGACGGGTTTTCGTTTGGTTTTCCTCTAAATTGGTTACCCTCGATGAGAGCAATCAAAGTCAAATGGACCCTTAGGATCCCACTGGCAAGCTCAAAAACCCGGTACCTTGGATCTTCTCCAGTTAGCACCATTTTATCAACCTACAAGAAAAACACAAAAGAAAAAGTTAGAAATGAATTAGGTACGGTTGCACCTAGAAATGATAGAAATAAAAACCAACAATTCACAAATAAACAAAACCGTGCTCCCCGGCAACGGCGCCAAAATTTGTTCGGTTCTGTCGCGGTCCCGAAACAAAAATAATTTACCCGGACTAGGCTAACAACATAAGGAATGTAATTAGGGAAGTAGGGTGTCGATCCTCAGGGAGTACGTGTTACTTATGAATTGTTATGGATTGGTTTTCATTTAAAATCGAGTCACTTGAGTTATTTGTCTGAACTATTAACATAAAATAAAATGACAAGAATATTAATGACGATATGTAAGAACAAATATGTAAATTGCAAAACAAAAACCCAGAACAGAAGACATACCCGATCGGGTTGTCACGTACCCGATCGGGGAAATCCTGTGATCTGGATATTAACAACTAAATTCTATCTAAAGACGATATTTAAATAACAATATTGAAAGCCTAACTAACTAAACTAATTAACCAGAGAATAACAATAATAAAAACTATCTAGGAACGGAAATAAAAAGACGATAAACTAACTAGATAACGATAAAGTAAACTATCTAATAACGGAAATAAAAAGACAATAAAATAAACTATTTAAAACGATAAATTAAACTAACTAATCAAGTTGATATAGTGAAAGAGAAATACATGTAAAACTAGTTAAAAGCTTCATAGATACCAATATTAGAATTACTATGATTGTCTAGGCCTTGTAGCTGTATATTCCTTCCGGATTCGTACCGACCTTTTAGTGGGTCCTAACGTCCTTTCAGCATGGTTAAGTCACTAAACCCCTATTGATAGTCCTAATTCCTATCCCAACTCTCGTCATAAAGATAGAACTGACTAATACAAACAATTGCTTATGGCCACTAAACAAAGTTATAGAATTTGACACGACCAAAGGAAGAAACAATCAGATGGTTCAATTGGTAACTACTCTTCTTATAGTTCGTTTAACTCGTAAATCATTTCAAATATTACAACTCTATTTATTTTATTTACACAATGATAACATTACAATATTAGAATTAATCTAATCTATATGATTATGTGATTAAGTAGATTAGTAAGAAAAAGATGTTAAAAATTAAATTATGGAATGCAAATACTAAAGTGATTATGGTGATTATATTAAAAATGATTCTAATGACAATTTTTAGGATTATATGATTAGGCGATTTATAATGTGGCATGTTAAATAATGTTTTGGTTTTAACTAGATTAATTTTAGGTTGATTTCCTACTAATAACAATATTATGAGAATGATACTAGTGAGATTATAGTTCACGGTGATTAAAATTGCATAAGTAAATAAGATTAGAGAATTACCGATAAGGAAAATGAGTATATAAGAATGAAAGTAAGAACAAATATCCAACCAAATAACAAAAACTAAGTAAACACTAGGGAAATGCTAAGAAATGAGCTATAAAAACTTGTAAGAAAGTATGCTAAAAGATATGTAAATATGATAATAGATTATTGGAAAAGTTGATGATAAAAAGATGATATCTTATTGTGTGTGATGATCATTAGCTTTTATAAGGCTGCATGGCTGCTGATCCTCTTGCAAATTCGTACCCTAGTCAATGCATTAAACCACCCATTTAAGCTCGGATTGAAGAAGAGCCAAGTAACGTCTTCTTGCAGGAATACCCGATCGGGTAACAGGTAATCCGATCGGGTTTTTGTGTAAGTCGGATTTTCCGTCTTTTCATCTTTGGCACGGAATCCTATGCCTTAGTCTTTGGTCAATGCACTACGGAATTGGGCTTGGGCTGATCTCCTCTTGACTTGGGTTGAATTTTCCTTTTAAAGTTCAAAGCCAAAAATCTAAATTGAGTCCATTCGAGGAAAGATGTAGCGGAATCGTAATCAAATCGTGAACTGGCTATCATCAATTCCTTGAAAACTCGTATCCTAGTGTCTTTGCTCCATAAAGTAGGAAAATATAGCAAAACCGCTTCATTTCCTATAAAACGAGTCAAAACACGCAAAACAACTAGAATAGATGTATTAGCTCGTTAATCACTTAACAAAGTGCTCAAATCGTATAGAAATCGAGCTAAAACGGGGGATAAATCAATACAAAATATCACTTATCAAGGTACTACAGTTGTAAAAAGTGAAAAGAATGAATTGATACCTACTCGACTAGTAACTGGGTAGCGGATGTGTATAGACTATAGGCAGTTAAATGCCGCCACCAAGAAAGATCATTTCCCCCTTCCTTTCATTGATCAGATGATAGAAAGGTTAGCTTCTCATGAGTTTGTCTGTTATCTGGATGGGTACTCAGGGTTCTTTCAGATCCCTATTCATCCAGATGATCAGGAAAAGACTACTTTTACTTGTCCTAAGGGTGTTTTTGCTTATCGTAGAATGCCTTTTGGTTTGTGTAATGCCCCTGCTACCTTTTAGAGGTGCATGATGGGGATATTTTCTGAGTATATAGAGTCTATCATGGAAGTCTTTATGGATGACTTCAGTGTCTATGGGAATGATTTTGATAAATGTTTAGCTAACCTTGATAAAGTTTTGCAGCGTTGTATCGAGGTTAATCTGGTGCTAAACTGGGAGAAGTGCCATTTCATGGTCAATGAGGGAGTAGTCCTTGGGCACTTGGTTTCGAATAGGGGTATTGAGGTAGAGAGAGCAAAGGTGCAAGTGATTCAGTAATTACCCCCTCCTATTAACGTTAAGGGGGTGAGGAGTTTCCTTGGTCATGCTTGTTTTTACCGCTGGTTCATCAAGGACTTCTCTAAAATTACTAAACCACTTACACAGTTGCTATTAAAAGATGCACCTTTCGATTTTACTGATGATTGTCTTTCTGCTTTTAACACTTTGAAACAGGCTTTGGTCTCTTCACCCATCATTCAGCCTCCTGATTGGACGCTGCCATTTGAGATTATGTGCGATGCAAGCGATTACGCACTAGGAGCGGTGCTCGGCCAGCGGAAAGACAAAGCTTTTAATGCTATTTACTATGCGAGCCGAACTCTGGATGAGGCTCAAGTGAAATATGCTACCACTGAGAAGGAGCTTTTAGCTGTAGTTTATGCGCTTGATAAATTTAGATCATATCTGTTGGTTTCTAAACTTATTGTTTTTACAGATCATGCAGCGCTAAAACACCTTCTGAATAAGAGGGAAGCCAAACCCAGATTGCTGAGGTGGATACTCCTTCTCCAGGAATTTGATCTGGAAATCAGGGACAAAAAAAGGCGCTGAGAATGTTGAAGCGGATCATCTTTCGCGTTTGACGCGCCAAGAGGGGGAGGACTCTCTTCCCCATTAATGATTCGTTTGCTGATAATACTTGATCATGCTTGTCGCGAGCCCGATACAAAGATAAATTACCCAGACTAGGCTAATAACAAATTAATGTAATTAGGGAAGTAGGGGTCGATCCTCAGGGAGATGGTGTTTCCTATAGAATGTGAAATGTCTCGCAATTGGGTTTTATCTAACAAAAATCTGGGTTTTGGGATTTTGATATCTAAACTAATATAAAGCATAAATGAAAACAAAATAAAAACAAATGAAAATAATAAAGCAAGTGATGAAAAGCATCTAGGGAAGTAGGTTCACACATGTAGATTGACATATTGATGAAATTGGATTTGGAACATGCAAATAATTCATTGTGAGTTCGTAAGAATGATGTGTTCATTACAATCATAGATCAGATGGTCTAGCAGGCTTTTGGGCGATTTACTAGGTCTTAATCCACCATGTCATGCTTTGTCTATTCAATTCACGTATCTCTACCTTGGAAAAGAATTCCATTTTAGTCGATGATTTCCGGCCAGAAATCGTAACTATCGTTACAATCCAAACATGCATAGACACAACGTTTTAAAGGCACAATTTCTTTATCCAATTATCATCTTTTAATGAATCTAACATGGCTACCCCACACCCTAGAAAGGTGACTACTCACTCATGATAGTGTCTAAATCTAAGATGATATTAACAATGAAAACTAGGATAGACATGTTTATTTGATTTTGACTCTTTATGTGGCGATAATAACGACGCTAATTGATAATCCAAGAAATGAAATGACAATTATAACGATACTAAAAATGAATCTACAATAACATATAAAGAAAATAACAATCAAATGGAAAACATAAAGACATTTAAGAAAGAGATAAAGCAGGAATACCTAGGTGACGATCAACGATGATAATGGCAACAATAATAAAAAATCCTTGCACATAATAAACGATCCACCAATTACAACGCTTGTGTCCAACAAAGTGGATTACAAAGATTGAAACTCTTATTAATCTAAGCTAATGTTTTGATATGGAAAGGACAGAAATAAACTAAGAACTAAAGACTAAAGAAGAAGAAAATGAGAGAAGGGAGGCTAGTTCCCCCTCCTCCTAATCTAAGGAGAAATGTAAGAAGAGAAGAGAAGAGGATGTGAGATGTAAGGTGTGGATGCTTTTGAGAAGAGGGGCTGGAGCATCTATATATAGCATTAGGGTTTCGTGGAGAAGGGGTCGAGCATTAAACATACAAGACAAAAATAGGAAGTTGAAGCATCATGCTCGAAGCAGCACACTTACCCGATCGGGTACACACTTACCCGATCGGGTAAGTTGTCATCTAGAAACGATTGACTAACGTTTCATCTTCCTTTGCTTTGACTTGACTCCCATCAACCCCCTTGACCTCTTGAGTCGGGTTTGTTGATAAGGTTTGATGTAAAGCGATGATTGCTTCCGCCTAATTGATTGATCTTCCGACAACTACGAAACTGTCTTTGCTTCTTCTCTCTTTCGAATTAGTGAACCTTCTTGAAATGCCTTTCACTTGGTCAAGCTTGCTTCTTCAAATCGTCGGGTTCTAGGCAAATGCTCGGGAATATAGAAAAAGGGCGTAGAAACGTCACTTACCCTACAAAACAGGTTAGTACACAGGAATTCGCCTAGAAGACGATATTAGCTCATAATGTGGCTTAACAAAGCACAAATGACATACAAAACCGAGCTAAATTGGGGGTTAAAACCATACAAATATTCACTTATCAAACTCCCCCAAGCTAAACCTTTGCTTGTACTCAAGCAAACATAACAAACAATACCAGGACAAGGTTGAAAGCGTTGGCTACTACACCATCAGGAAACAAATCTCAACATAAAGCTTTGGAAACATAATGAATCATAACCTAAAAACAACGTGGGAAAGAATGATACATAAACATGGCTGAGATTTACATAACGACGTAGCACAAAGAATTTCACTATAGATTTTTGGCTCTTGCATGATCTTTTGACAAATGGACTCTCACGGCACACTCGAACACTCATTGCATGTAAACGGTGATTTCTTTATGTGTAAATGTTTTTGAGACACTCACCTATCTACGACTTATGAAAGTGTGTCCGCAATCTAATATGGTAAACAATTCAAGACACAAGTCAAAGATAACAATGCACATAGAAAAGAAGCCGAAAAGATGAGAAGAAGGCTTTGGGAAATGGGTGAAAGGTGGACAAACAGTTATGGTCATGTGAAGGTTAGAATGAGCTAGCAACTGACCAATGATAAATGAATACTCAATCCAAACTTTCGATCAATTTCCCAGAAGATGAAAAACGAAGCCAAAAGGAACAAATTGGCTTATTACACACGAAACACAAGGGTAAACTCCTTCTGAATATTGACTTGACATTTCTTAGGAGATACTCACAACTTCTTCTTTTATTTCTTCCTTTTTTTTTCTTTTTCAATTTCTTTTTCTTTTTCTTTTCTTTTTTGAACATAACATTGCTTCTTGAACATTTTCGTTCTCCCAAATTCACTTTGACATATAAGAACAAATCTTCTTAAAAGAGCACCCATACACCATAGTCTAGCTACTAGCTCAAAAGGTAGGCAGTTTTTATATGTAGCTATTATCTTGTGAAACATTTTTATGAAGGGGCTTATTTTGAGGTGTAATTCAAAGTGAAAAAGGCTTCAAATCTTAGTGAATCATGAATGCAATGCTTATAGAAATGAAATGAGAACTATACTTATGCGTTTTGACATGACACACATCACAAGGAGAACTACACACACCTAGATGAGACTGGGTATAGATGTACCAACCTAAGGAGGTTCTACCTTACAATATATGTAAATTGCCAAATGTCAAGATCAAGCGTACTCATCTATAAATTCATTCCATGCCTACTGTGTACAAGACTTCCCCATGTATGCACAATTCAATGAATATTGAATCATTATCTTTTGGAAGCTCTAAGTTTGGGAAATATAACATGATAGCATAGTAAACAAGCAAGCAAAGCATGAAAAGCATTCAATTGTGTTCAGAAATTTTTAAATTTTCTCAAAACTCTTCTCTGTCTTTTATTCAATATTTGAAAAATGATAAACTAAAATGCAAAAAGGGAAAATGCAATTCCTCCCCCAAGCTAAACATCACATTGTCCTCAATGTGAGCACAAAGACAAAATACGCAATGAGATGCTTAATGGGGAAAAGGAAAAATGAAAGAAGAGCGAAGCTTACTAGTCAGCGCGGACTCCCCCAAGCTAGTCTTTTGGACTTGACAAAGAAGGTCTTTATAAATTCTTCAAAAACTCTTTCATCTGCAAAATAAATCCTAATAATGAAAAAGGGAATACAAAAATAAAAATGCAAAAGGAACACGGGTTGCCTCCCGAGAAGCGCAATTTAAAAGTCTTGCTAGACTCCATTTATTTCTTTGATAATCCTTTATCTTTAAGCTCACTATCATCCAAGCTCATCGTCATAACGTTCTTTACAATCTCCATCCATTCCAAGCTTTTCCGGGAATAGCCTCTTCTAGCACTTTTAGCAGTAGTGCTTTTAGTATGCTCACCTGCAAGAGAATCAACACTAACCTGTGCCTCCAACGGATCCGTCAGTAAGGATCGAGGCATAGAAGAAACAATAGAAGAGTCATACACATCAAGCACATAACATGAGTCTTCTAGCACAGGGATCCTAACAGTGGAATTTTCACTAAAGGTCACCTTGTCATCTCCTATCTCTAATGTCAACTTCCCATTCATGACATCAAAAACTGCACCAGTGGTGTGTAAAAAGGGTCTTCCCAAAATGATTGGGTTTTGAGAGTCCTCGGCCATGTCAAGTACTAGAAAGTCAACGGGAATGAAAAACTTACCAACTTTGACGGGCACATCTTCTAAAATACCCATAGGTTGTTTTAGAGAACGGTCTTTTTTTGGCAAATTAATCTTAGTGCATTTCAAAGCACCCATGTTAAGTTTTTCAAACATAGAAAAGGGCATGACACTTACACTAGCACCTAGGTCGCAAAGGGCCTTATCAATGGTATACGTGCCTATAGTGCAAGAGATGGAGTAACTACTAGGGTCCTTAAGTTTTGGTGGAGATTTATTTTCCAGGAGTGCACTACACTCTTCAGTGAAAGCTATGGTCTTAGTCTCATTGAAGGATCTCTTCTTTTTGAGGACTTCCTTCATAAACTTGGAATAAGAAGGGACTTGGGAAAGCAATTCAATGAAAGGGACTGTTACCTTTAAATTCTTGACGACGTCAAGGAACTTACCATACTTTTCCTCCTCCTTGTGCTTTGCTAATCTCTGGGGAAATGGGACCTTGATCTCAATAGGAATCTCGGGCTCTTTCCCTTTTGACATGGGCACCTCAGCTTCAACATTAACAACCACGGGCTCGTTATTATGCGTACCACTTCTCGAGGAAATGGCATTTACAGTTTCGTGAGGTTGGTAACATTGTGAAGGCAGGCAGCTGCCCTTGCTTTTGGTGGGTATTAGAAGAGGCATATTGGGAAATTTTAGCTTCCAACAATTTGATGGCGGCATTCTTAGCTTGATCGCTCTCCTGGAATTGAGCTATTATGGTGTCTTGCCTTTGAGCCAATTGCAGCATCATGGCTTCAAGTTTACTTATACCATTGTCACTCTGTTGAGATGTAAAGGATTGAATTTGTTCTAGCTTTTGTGTGAGAAGGGCTACTTGAGCTTGTCAAAGTGTCAAAGTGGGGTCCTCTTGCTTAGATTTCGATGGTATGGAGCGGGAATTTCTATATTGAGAATCGTGAAATGCCATGGATTCAATGGTAGTGTGAGCATTTTCAACATTGATTTGATCAAATCTTCCATTGTTAGAAGAATCCAGGATACGACGGGACTCTATATAACACCCATTATAGAATGTGATGGCAAGGAGCCATGGATCTATCCCATGATGAGGACACTCTCTTTTCAAATCCTTGTACCTCTCCCAAGCTTCATATAGGCTCTCATCATCCCCTTGTCGGAAACTAGTGATTTGACTTCTCAACAAAGCGGTCTTTTCTGGGGGAAAATACTTTTGGTAGAAGGCAAGAGCTAAACTCTCCCAATCGGTTATACCTAATGTAACCTTATCAAGGCTATGTATCCACAACTTTGCCTTACCCCTCAAAGAGAATGAGAACAGCATCTCTCTAATTTGCCCTTGGGTGACTCCAGTTTGTCTTATAGTGGAGCAATAGTCACAGAAGTTTTGGATGTGAAGGTTGGGATCTGCCGTACTGAATTGGCTTCTTTCTATAAGGTTAATGAAGGCAAATTTGATTTCAAAGTTTTGGGCTTCGATTTGGGGTGTAGCAATACCCCTTGGAAGTGTTTCTGCGGTGGGTTTGGAATGGTCTGAAAGTCGAACCATTTTTATTTCGTGAAGATGAAAATGGAGTGTTTATTGAAAGTTGTTTGGTTTTTGTGAATGAAGATGAGAATGGATCTTCTTCTCCTTCGAGATTAGATAAAATATCCGAGTATTTCTCAAGAATACGATCTAAACTTGAAGTATCAGAAGCTTTTGAAATTTCGTTGAATAGCTTTCGTCTCCTACGCAGAGTTCTTTCTAGATCGGGATCTAAAAAGATAGAGGTCCCTAGTCTAGAAGATCTGGGCATAAGATTGAAAGCTAAGATGAAAAATCAAGAGAGGTCTAAAGGAATTTGGGTTCCTAAAGACTAGATAAAACTAATTGCGATAAAAATCACAAGAAAAGGAAAACTAAACCGTGCTCCCCGGCAACGGCGCCAAAATTTGATCGTGCTTGTCGCGAGCCCGATACAAAGATAAATTACCTAGACTAGGCTAATAACAAATTAATGTAATTAGGGAAGTAGGGGTCGATCCTCAGGGAGATGGTGTTTCCTATAGAATGTGAAATGTCTCGCAATTGGGTTTTATCTAACGAAAATCTGGGTTTTGGGATTTTGATATCTAAACTAATATAAAGCATAAATGAAAACAAAATAAAAACAAATGAAAATAATAAAGCAAGTGATGAAAAGCATCTAGGGAAGTAGGTTCACACATGTAGATTGACATATTGATGAAATTGGATTTGGAACATGCAAATAATTCATTGTGAGTTCGTAAGAATGATGTATTCATTACAATCATAGATCAGATGGTCTAGCAGGCTTTTGGGCGATTTACTAGGTCTTAATCCACCATGTCATGCTTTGTCTATTCAATTCACGTATCTCTACCTTGGAAAAGAATTCCATTTTAGTCGATGATTTCCGGCCAGAAATCGTTAACTATCGTTACAATCCAAACATGCATAGACACAACGTTTTAAAGGCACAATTTCTTTAGCCAATTATCATCTTTTAATCAATCTAACATGGCTACCCCACACCCTAGAAAGGTGACTACTCACTCATGATAGTGTCTAAATCTAAGATGATATTAACAATGAAAACTAGGATAGACATGTTTATTTGATTTTGACTCTTTATGTGGATAATAACGACACTAATTGATAATCCAAGAAATGAAATGACAATTATAACGATACTAAAAATGAATCTACAATAACATATAAAAAAAATAACAATCAAATGGAAAACATAAAGACATTTAAGCAAGAGATAAAGCAGGAATACCTAGGTGACGATCAACGATGATAATGACAAGAATAATAGAAAATCCTTGCACATAATAAACGATCCACCAATTACAACGCTTGTATCCAACAAAGTGGATTACAAAGATTGAAACTCTTATTAATCTAAGCTAATGTTTTGATATGGAAAGGATAGAAATAAACTAAGAACTAAAGACTAAAGAAGAAGAAAATGAGAGAAGGGAGGCTAGTTCCCCCTCCTCCTAATCTAAGGAGAAATGTAAGAAGAGAAGAGAAGAGGATGTGAGATGTAAGGTGTGGATGCTTTTGAGAAGAGGGGCTGGAGCATCTATATATAGCATTAGGGTTTCGTGGAGAAGGGGTAGAGCATTAAACATACAAGACAAAAATAGGAAGTTGAAGCATCATGCTCGAAGCATCACACTTACCCGATCGGGTACACACTTACCCGATCGGGTAAGTTGTCATCTAGAAACGGTTGACTAACGTTTCATCTTCCTTTGCTTTGACTTGACTCCCATCATCCCCCTTGACCTCTTGAGTCGGGTTTGTTGATAGGGTTTGATGTAAAGCGATGATTGCTTCCGCCTAATTGATTGATCTTCCGACAACTACGAAACTGTCTTTGCTTCTTCTCTCTTTCGAATTAGTGAACCTTCTTGAAATGCCTTTCACTTGGTCAAGCTTGCTTCTTCAAATCGTCGGGTTCTAGGCAAATGCTCGGGAATATAGAAAAAGGGCGTAGAAACGTTACTTTCCCTACAAAACAGGTTAGAACACAGGAATTCGCGTAGAAGACGATATTAGCTCATAAAGTGGCTTAACAAAGCACAAATGACATAAAAAACCGAGCTAAATTGGGGGTTAAAACCATACAAATATTCACTTATCAATACTTTATGCATTGTCTATTCTATAAAATCTAAAGATGGTGTTGAACCTTGGTTTGCAGATTATGCCAACCACATTGTCAGCCATAAGCTGCCACCTGATATGTCCTATCAGCAGCGAAAGAAATTTCTACATGATGTGCGGGACTATTTCTGGGATGATCCATACTTGTTTAAGTCATGCGCAGACGGTCTCTTCAAACGGTGTGTTCCGCAGTGGGAGATCAAAGCTATCCTAGAAGGCTGCCATTCTTCCCCTTGTGGAGGTCAACACGGTCTGTCGCGCACCGTGGCTAAGGTATTACAGTTTGGTTTCTTTTGGCCGACTCTCTTTGCTGACACTAAAGCTTTTGTTGCTAGCTGTGATGCTTGCCAGCGGACAGGAAACATATCGAAGAGACATGAGATGCCCCAAAACGGCTTTTTAGAGGTCGAGATTTTCGATGTCTGGGGCATTGATTATCAAGGACCATTCCCGTCGAGTCTTGGTAACAGGTATATTCTGGTAGCTGTAGATTATGTGTCTAAATGGGTAGAAGCGATTGCTACTCCCAACTGTGATGCCAAGACCGTGATTAAGCTGTTTCGTAAGACCATTTTCCCCCGTTTTGGCGTCCCTAGGGTTGTCATTAGTGATAGGGCTATGCATTTTAGGGACCAGCAGCTAACGACCTTACTGTCTAAATATGGTGTCAAACATCGTAGAGGTTTGGGGTATCATCCTCAGACTAGTGGGCAGGTTGAAGTCTCTAATAGGGAACTAAAGGAGATTTTAAGTAAGGTCGTGTCTAAATCACGGAAGGATTGGAGTGCCAAACTAGAGGACACATTATGGGCCTACAGGACCGCATTTAAGACACCTATCGGTGCCTCACCGTATCGATTAGTGTATGGGAAGTCCTGTCATTTACCTGTTGAGCTAGAACATAAAGCCTGGTAGGCAGTCCGCCAACTTAATTATGATGCTAACTTGTGTGGTGAGAAACGTTTGTTGCAGCTAAATGCACTAGAGGAATTCCGTCTGAATGCCTATGATAGCTCGCGTATTTACAAAGAAAAGACCAAACGTTGGCATGACAAGCGAATCATACCTCGTGAGTTCCAAGTCGGGCAGAAGGTGTTGCTATTCAATGCCCGACTGCGTTTATTTCCTGGCAAGCTGAAATCCAGGTGGAGCGGTCCGTACACAGTAACTGCTGTCACTCAGTTTGGATCCGTTGAGATAGAAGACTCCGAGGGTAACCGGTTCAAGGTTAACGGGCATCATGTGAAACATTACTATGGAGCTGACAGTGTCGTGGGTCGCGTCGAAGTGCTCTTCTTCGACGGAGACGAGGAGCTTGATGATTGAAGCTCAAGGGTCGTGCGGGACCTTATAAACCTGCGCTTATCGGGAGGCAACCCGATCTATTATTGTTTTGTTGTACCGTTTTCATAACTTTTTAGTAGTTTATTTCTGTTTACTATTCAAACAATTTAATTGCGTCCTTTCTTACTTCTCGCAGTTTTGGTGTTACTTGCTCTGACATTTTTGTTCGATCGAGTAGCATTTCCACTCGATCGAGTAGCATTTCCACTCGATCGAGTAGCATTTCCACTCGATTGAGCACTAAAACCCCTCGATTGAGCACTCTGGGTACTCGATCGAGTAGCATTTCCACTCGATCGAGTAGCATTTCCACTCGATCGAGCACTAAAACCCCTCGATCGAGCACTCTGGGTACTCGATCGAGTATTTATGCGATGACACCTCTCGTTCGAGCTGTTTGCCACTCGATCGAATCCCTGGAGCACCTCCTTTCGGTCTGGTTTGGGGAAGTCGGTTATACGCGCATTTCTGTAAGTCTCCGACTCTCTCTAGTTTGCACTTCTTTTACTTTACTTTGTACAATGGGGACATTGTATGGTTTGGTTTGGGGAGGTTTTGCATCCACATCGTGTCTGCATTTCGTTTTTACTGCATTTTCGTATGCATTGTTAATCACTCAAAAATTCCAAAAACTTCAAAATTTTCATGTTTATTTTTGCATTTTAGTCGAGTCGGAACAATTTTCTCCTACTCTTCATCTAGTCTCGACTTATGCCTTGCACAGTTAATATCTCTTGCATGGTCAATTGCTGTTAATCGATGCTGAACGAATAGACCTGACTTGACATGTTGGCAACCTACTTACATATTCTGAGGATAAGAGCTCTTAAACTTGTGACATATATGACCGGTTCATATAGGATTGTGAGTAGTTACTCCCTCGTGTCATCGCATTGCATGTACATGACATTTGATCCTTATTGCCTGCACGTACGGGTTCGCGGTCGGTATCACATGTTTGGAGAATGCTTGCAATTTCCCTTTTTCTCATTACCCAATTAACTCCACATTCAGCCAAAACTGCCAGTTGACCCACAATCTACATCCCAAATTTAGCCTACCTTGCGTCGAGCTAGTCTAGTGTTGGTTGTTGAGGTATTTACTTCATTTTATCAGTTTGGTTTGCATCCCTGCCACGGAGTTGGTATCTAAAGAATTTGGGAATCGAAGTTGAAACTGTTTCCGTGGAAATGTTAGCTGAATATTTTTTTTAAAAAAAAAAAAAGAAAAAAAAAAAAAAAAAAAAATAATAGAGAAAAAGAAAAAGAAAACGGTCTCTTTTCCCATGCTTTATTCATATCATATGGGGATTCAGTAAGAGCTGAATAAGCTAACCAGTTTCGTTTCCACTCCATTCTTTTGGTTCTAGTGAGTTATCGGCCGAATCATGGCCGTGTACTTCGTTATGAGATAAGAAGACGGATTTTGTTTTTCGATTGAGATCAGGTAGCTAGCTTGACGCCTTACCTCCTCTATTCCATTATTGTTTTGCCCTTAGCTTCTTACCCATAACCTCACTTATCCAAATATTGCGAGTATTCCGCGTGTGATAGTCCTTGAATGGTGGTTGTGCGTGTGTACGGTAACTGAATCTTTTATCATGTTAGTTGGCATTGCATGAACGCGACGGTCGTAGTTTGGTGAGCGAATATTTTCTCCTTCTCTCTCTTGCACATAACATGATTACCCTTTGCTTTGCTGAGAGAAGAGTGACTCGTGAGAGTCCGACATTGATGGTCCGGCAAGGTCGACGGTTCAGTTCGTTTGCATTTGATATCATTGCTGAGTTTGATTGTTGCATTAAATTGGTTCAAGCAGGAGATTTGCGGTAGTCCGGAGTTTATTTGTTCCATTTATTTGTTGCATCCTTTTTGCTTGAGGACAAGCAAAGGTTTGGTTTGGGGAAGTTTGATGCGTGTATTTTATATAGACCTTTTAGGCCATATTTGCACGCATTTCCATGCTCATTTAGTAGTGTTTTACTACAAATATCCCCCGAATAGTCTACTTTGGTTTGTTTTGTAATATTTGCAGGTATGGACCAGAATGATGGAAAACTAGCCATTTTGTAGCTCCTCAAGCATGCATAAGTGAGTCGGAAAGGAATCTTGGTGTCTCGGAATGCGTGAATTCGTGTTGAAGGAATGGAAGAACGAAATCCATGAGCAAAACTCTCGTTCGAGGTGTACAAGCTTTCGATCGACTACTCTATTAATTAGAAGACCTCGATCGAGCGTTGTTCTGCTCGATCGAGCTGCTGGCTTTGGACATTTACTCGATCGAGCACTATGGTTACTCGATTGAGTGCTTTGGACAACAAATTCTACTCGATCGAGAGGTTTCAAGATGATGGGCTTCGCGAGATAGTGTGTTAAGCAACGGACGCCTTGTAATTTGTTATTCTACTTAAGGGTGAAACTATGTAACAATAGACAGACTCCCTATTCTAGACTTTAGACTAGAAAAACTTCTTACCCTAGACTTTATCCTTACTTTTTATTCAGGATCTGAATTTGAGGACTTCCTCTGACTTTCTTCTTCTTTCAAATTCGGGTATTATTGTTCTTGAATTTAATTAGTTATTTCTCTATGTCTCTTTGTTTCTTATTTATTGTTGTTGTTCTTCTTCTTCCTATTATGCGTAGCTAATTCCTTTGCTAGGATTTAGGGGAACCGTGGCGTAGGTAAGATGAACTGATTAGTAGTCTTTAAATTAGGTTTGGAAGCAATCATCACATTTAATAGCTTTTAATTGTTTGAGTCGACGCATTCAATTGACTGACTTGATATCCCCTTGACCTAGATCGAGAGATTGGAAAAGGACAGATCAGTGATGAACTTTGGGATTATGCTAATGAGGGCGAGAGCTAAGTTAGTATTTCTTAGGGCGAATAGCGGACCGAAATGACCTTTTCACTACCCACAAACCTGTTTAGATTTTACTTTGATTTCTATCCAGACCCTAGATGCCATGGGGAACCGACGATCCTAGTTCTTCTTCTTTCTGTTATTTCGCTCTTCATTTCTCTTTCCCTTTTTCTCTTGTAGTGTTAGAAAATCAATTAAACAAACCCCCCAATTTAGTTACCTTGGCAGACTTAGCAAGTTATAGGATTCCCTCTCCCTGTGGATTCGATACCCGACTGCCTCTACTGCATTTTGTTGAGACCGTTAGGTTTTATCTTTGATAGGGTTGCGACAACCGTATCAATAATCGTTCCTTGAATTACAACACTTGAACCCAACAAAGTAGATTACAAAGATTGAAATTCTTATTGATCTAAGCTAAGATTTTGATGTAGAAAGGACAGAAATAAACTAAGAACTAAAGATGAAAAAGAAGAAGAAAATGATCTAAACTAGAATTTCTAAACTAAAGAGAAATGTAAGAAGAGAATAGTGTGAAGAGATGTGAGATGTGAGAGATGTGTTGAGAAGAGTGGCTGGAGCATCCTTTATATAGCATTAGGGTTTCGTGGGGAAGGGGTCGAGCATTGAACATATAGGACAAAAGGAGGAAGTTGAAGCAATTTGCTCGAAGCAGCAAAGATCCCCGATCGGGTACACACTTACCCGATCGGGTAAGTTGTCATATGGGTCCTTTGACTCTCGTTTCATCTCCCCTTGCATATGACTTGACTTCCAATATCCCCCTTGACCTCTTGAGTCGGGTTTGTTGCTAGGGTTTGATGCAAAACGATGAATTCTTCGCCTAACTGGTTGATCTTCCGACAACTGCGACATCGTCTTTACTTCTCCTTTCTTTTGAATTAGTGAACTTTCTTGAAACGCCTTTGACATGGTTAAGCTTGCATCTTCAAATCGTCGGGTTCTAGGCAAATGCTCGAGAATATAGAAAAAGGGCGTAGAAACGTCACTTTCCCTACAAAACAGGTTAGAACATAGGAATTCGCCTAGAAGACGATATTAGCTCATAAAATGGCTTAACAAAGCACAAATGACATACAAAACCGAGCTAAAATGGGGGTTAAAATCATACAAATATTCACTTATCAACATCATTCAAGTCAATCATGTATACATTCCGTTTACGATGTCCTTAAAGTATAATCTTACTAGTACCTTTAATTATGATGCGATAAATATCTGATTGAAAAAACAACTTTATTACCTTTGTCACATAATTGAGATATACTTAGTAGGTTATGCTTGAGGCCACTTACCAGATAAACATCACTAATTGAATAAGAAGAAGATATACCAATTTTACCAACACCAATAACTTTACCTTTATTGTTATCTCCAAAAGTGACCTTACCTCCATCAAAAGGTTCAAGTGAAAGAAATAGATTATTATTTCCGGTCATGTGCCTTGAGCAGCCACTATCAAGGTACCATAAGTTATTTTCTTTCACAAGCAGTTGTGGGACAAGTTAAATACATTTTTTAGGTACCCAAGCAAGGTTGGGTCCTTTAGTGTTAGTTACCCTAAATATCATGTCTTTTTTAACTCAAACTTGTCTTATGGTTTTCTTTTAGGGTTTGGTCTACTAGGAGGTGTCTTGGTCTTTTGGTGTTGTCTAGGTTCCTGAGATTGTTGCTTCTTGGGTTGTTGCCTTTCATCAGGCAAGTTAGGTTTCTTCTTATAAGCAAAACTCATATCGTAGAACCAACGATGTTCATTATTTCTGACTTCTTCTGTGAGGGTTTTAGAATTAGGACGCACATCCTCTTCCTCTTGTATGTTTGAGGCTCTCACAAAGTTCATATTTTTATTTAGGTCTTTCGTGTGTTTAATACGGTTTTCAATGAGATGACCCGTATGACCACAATAATTACAAATAAGGTACTCATGCAAATTAACATATTTTCTTTTTCTGAAATCACGTTCAAAAGGAGTAGATTTACATTTAGAGTGATTCTTACGGCCGTAACATTCATGACCTAATCCCATTTTCATATTATTGTCAGATTGCTCAGTTAAGAAATTTAACACCGTTATGCTACCTTCCCATTTGTCGTGAACTTTCCTAGCATGGATAAGTAGTTCTTTTAGAGAGCTGATTTCTTTCAGACAATCAGAATGGTCAGTCTCTATACTTTTGGAAGAACTACTTTCCCTAAGGTTGTCACGAAAGTCTTGAAAACGTTTATTAAGAATCAAAAATACATCTGAGTGTTGTTTCTTAATATTCGTTATTTGAGCCTTGGATTCCTTTAGTTGCTGAGATGAAGAGTCAATTTCCTTCTTTTGATCTGAGATTTAATATCTTTTGCTTTTATCTCAGTCTCAAGAAGTTCACTGGTTTTTCTCAACTCTAAGGTTATAGCTTCATTAGCTATAATATTGGCCTCAAGATGTTTAATGTTGAGTTTTAACTCCGAGGTTATAGCTTCATTAGCCATAACTTTAGACTCAAGAGCTATTTTCTTAGCATTCACGGATTCTGAAGTTGTGGCTGATTTAGCCATAACCTTAGAATTCAACGTTCTTGTTTTGCCTTTTAGAAGTTGATTCTCTTCGCCAATGTCAAGGATTTGCTCTTTCAATTTGTTTATTTCCAGACTTTGCTCATGACATTGATCAAGAGTTTGCTCAAAGTAATCTATCATAGCATTCCTAGGTAATTTTTTAACTTGATTATTAAGACGAATAAAACTTACCTCGTCAGTTTCGCTGTCTGAATCTGATTATCCTATCAAGCAAACTTCTGATCTTGTGTTGCTTGACTCATCATCACTGTCAGTGATTAGGTCAAGGCTAATATTGCTTAGACAGAGATTTGCGACCTCCTCATCATTGGATTCTTCGCCATCTTCAATGTCGAGCTCTCCCCAACATGATGCTAACATGACTTACTTAAATTCCCTTTTAGTCTTGTCCCGTTTTGCTTTGTCTTTAATTGTCATCCATGAGGGACAATCCTTGATCATGTGGTCTGTCTCGCCACATTTGAAGCATCCTTTATTTGTGAAAGATGGTTTGGACTGATTAGGCTTTTTGTTAGAGGTTTTATTGTTGTTGAATTTTGATTGTTTTCCTTTGAAGAGATTATTTCTAAAGTGTCTTACAAACAAGACGGTTTCATCTTCTATATCATCTTAACCATCACCGGCTTGCAAAGCTATACATTTACCTTTTCTAGACTCCTCATCGGGCTTGTCGAGTAGATACTCGTGAGCCATGAGAGAACCTATTAGCTCTTCATAGGTTAGAAGGGTGAGATCTCTTGCTTCTTCAATCGCAGTCACCTTGGATGTCCATCTCTTAGAGAGACTCCCAAGGACTTTTCTTACAATATCCTCAGAATTGAATTTTCTCCCAAGATTTCAGAATTCATTCGTTATACTTGAAAAACGTGCCGACATACTGTTGATTGATTCATTCTTCTCCATTGAGAAGAGTTCGTACCTTTGAATGAGTACATAAATCTTATGCCTTTTCACAAGGGCATTACCTTCGTATACAAGTTTAAGACCATCCCATATTTCCTTGGCCGTACTGCAAGACGAGAATCTATCAAACGCATTACTTTTCATGGCCGTTTTTAATAACGTCATGGCTTTCGAGTTTTTATCTGTCTTACGGTAGTCAACCTCAAAATAGTCCTTTTCATCTTTCTCATAAGTCGTGCCGTTTTCAGATACGACTAAAATTTTATTAGGACCGTTTGGGATTATCTACCAACATTCCCAATCATGTCCCTTAATATAGTATGTCAACATGTTCTTCCAAAGACCATAATTTTCCCCTTCAAAGATGGGAGCTTTTAGGTATTTGGACTCCATTTCACACGAGATAAAAAAAAAAAAATTAAAATAGGCAAAAAAATAAAACCAATGGATCAGTCTCTATGCCGTTAGGCAATCAAGAGCACGAGGCTCTGATACCAATTAAAGAGTTTATTGATCCCAAATACTCAAGAGAAGGGGTGAATTGAGTATAAATAAAGTATGCCTACTTTTTCGATTCTCCGTATAAGCGTGTAGTAGTAATACGTGTTTTGAATTTATTGATTAAATTCAACCCAACTAATTACTTGTAGCGTGTAGAAATAACGATATATACTAAGTATGAATTTATGAAATAAAATCAACCTAGTAGGTACCGTGTGAATGAAGATAATAAAACAAAGTAAAAAATAGAGACGACACACGGATTTTTGAAGTGGTTCAGTTTCACAACTTGAAACCTACGTCCACTATTTCTCGATTAATAATTTTAGTACCTACTCTGGATTACAAAATTATCAACCCACTAGTACAACTAACTCTAGTTGTAACTCAAGTTGAGTACTGTTAAACACTCGATTCAAAGTTGAGTATCGCTAAATACTCGATTCTAACTTACGTTAATAAGAAAGTGTTTTTTATTGTTATTGGTGTTCACATAATCGAACGTATAAGAAACAAATCTAGCACTATTATCCAATAACGTATTTGTCAATAATAATCACGAGTATAGGCGGCTTTTCGAAACAAAGGTTTTTTGAAAAATAAATATTTTACTTGAAAATATAAAGCACGTTTGTAAAAGAAGAATTCTAGTATGAAAAGCTTAGTTTTAAATGCATGGGAACCATGGGTATTTATAATAGAGAGGCAAACAAGGTTTTAATTAAAAACCCTAGCTCTAGTCGTGGCCTCCCTTGTTTAATTAGGTTAAATTTAAAACCCTAGTGAACCATATGCTTCCCTTGCGTAACAAGAAAGATATTAGGTTTACATCTTACTTAAACCCTAATTAAACCTACGGCTAGCCACAAGAGACACGTCCCATAAGCCTTACTCACGTGGAACCCTAGTTTTTTATTGGGCTTACTCAGATAGATTAGGGTTTAGATTTGAATATATATGAAACCCTAAATAGAATGACAACTCATAAGTTATTTTACTAATCAATAGAGAAATCATAATAATAATCAAACTAAATAAATTTAAACCTTAATATACTATAAATACTTTTCTTTAAAAAGATAATTTAAAACTATATTCAAAAACCGTTTTGAAAGAACAAAACAGCCGCCCTATATTCGTAGCTCCAAAGTTATAGTACGTTCACCTATAACTTTGGGCTTGGTAAGTAAAGTTATAGTTAAAACACCCATAACTATACTTCCCAAAATTACTATTGAAATTACCCTTATTGAACGATGACCTATACTACAAAATCTTCCTGGAGATCTTCAGTATGTTGATCATCACTTCATTCAAATCACGAGCTCTTCATCTTGAGTTCCACAAGCTTCGTTAAGACTTCGTCTTTGATCTTGAGCTTGAAAGTCACCAAAGTTATAGTAGAAACACATATAACTTTGCTTCAGCATTTCCAAAGTTATAGTATAATGACCTATAACTTTACTTCGCCTTTGCTTCACAAATCATCAAGGTTATAGCTAAACTTGGTATAACTTCAAGTGCCAAACCATGCTTAATCTAACAAAGACTAAATAAACGATTAGAAGCAAAGATATTATACAAACATACATGTCATTATCAAAACATAATCATATAACTATATGGTTCAAGAATTATCTCTGTGGGGGTTTATTTGTTTTAAATGTTGTTCTTTTATCATTAATAATAATGCTTCTACTTCTGCTTATATCGTTGAGTCAATTGATGTTTGTCATAGATGGTAGACTAGGTCATGTGAATGTTGATTCGATTAAAAAGCTTAGATCTTTATCGCTTATTCCATCGCTATCTACAGAAGTTTTTGAAAAATGTGCTAGTTGTGTTGAGGCTAAATTTACTCAAAAAACCAGTAAACCTGTTAAAACTAGACATACAAATCTTCTTGAGTTAATTCACACCGACCTAGCTGACTTTAAAAGTAGTATGAGTAGAGGAAGTAAACATTATTAGGTCACCTTTATAGACGATTGTTCTCGATATAATAAAGTGTATTTACTTGGACATTTAAGTAAAGTTGAGGACATGTTTATAAAGTTTAAAGCTGAGGTAGAAAATCAACTTGATAAAAAGATTAAAAGAGTCAGGTCTGATCGAGGTGGTGAATATGGTTTTAACTATCTAGTATATTTTTGCGAGAAAAATGGATTAATTCATGAGACCAGTCCACCTTAGTTACCTCAATCAAATAGAGTAGATGAACGTAAAAATAGAACTTTGAAAGAAATGATGAATGCTATGCTTTTAAGTTATGGCCTTTCTGATGATATGTGGGGGGAAGCAGTGCTTTCAGCTTGTCATATTCTTAACAGGGTACCACACAAGAAACTAGACAAGACACCTTACGAGATATGAAAAGGTTATGCTCCCAACCTGAATTTTCTTAAAGTGTGGGGGTGTTTGGCTAAAGTAGGCTTACCTAGCTTTAAGAGGCCTACCATATGACCTAAGACTTATGATTGCGTTTTCATTGGTTATGCTCAAACAGTTCTGCGTATAGATTCATGTCATTGAGTGACTGTTCTATTTATGACGCTAGAGACGCTGAATTGTTTGAACATGGTTTTCCTTTAAAGAAAGATGTTGTATCATTGCCTGATGTTCATGTTTTGCCTATTAATCTTGTTGATAGTTCTATGCATGCTAGTAGTAGTACTTTTGTTGATCATGTTGTTGAACCTAGAAGGAGTAAAAGGCCTAGAGTTGAAAAGAACTTTGGGAATGATTTTGTTAGAACTTTCTTAACTGAAAACGCATGTGATGATTGTGCTTGTGATGAACTTGTTTCTGCTTTTTTAATAGAAGATGATCCAAAAACTTATGTTGATGCTATGAGATTAATTGATGATATTTTTTTTTTGGAAAGATGCTATTTTTCTGGAAATAAGCTATTAAAAATGAACTTGATTCTATTGTTTCTAATCAGGCTTGGGAGTTGACTGATTTGCCCAAGGGTAGTAAACCCATTAGTAGTAAATGAATTGATAGGCTATCGCACACCTAATCAAAGATAAATACCCTAGATACAAATGAATGTAGTAATATGGGTCGAACACAAGGAGACGGGAGTTGTTAGCAAGTTGTGATGGTGTGAATTCTATCAAGGTCGGTCACAAATGGTTTCTGATTTGGTGATTAAAACAACAATAATAATAATAATAATAATAAAGGAAGAATCTAGGAAGGTCGGGTCACACATGCAAATTATGTAAATGCTCAAGTCAAACTAGGAAAATAATAACGATAAATGTTTAGGGTAAAGACACCCACCTCTCGATATTAGTGTCAACCATAGATCGGGTCCTAATGAACTCTCGCTTTGGCTAGGTCGTTCTACTAACACATGCTTAGTCTAATTCAATTCTGTGCCTCTCGACTTATAGAAAGAATTAACGAATTTAATCAAGGATTGTGATCAATAATCAAATACTCTACTAACAATACAATGCAAGCATGTGATAGAAACAACTATTTGATATCATAACATCTCATTTCAACAATTGCAAATATTATTTATGCATGGCTTCCCTACTTCCCTAGACAAAGTAACTACTCTTGCATAATGATAACTAATCTAATAACAAATGATAAAGTAAATATGATAACTAACTAATAATGGAAATGACAAACGAAATAACAAAACAATACAGGAAATAAAATTACCTCAACAAAGGAAATAAAACTTGGAATTGAAGAAAACAATGGAACCAAATAACTTGCAAATGAACTTGTAATATAAATTGAAATACTTAAAGGAATTATTTGTAAAAACTAATGGAAACTAAACTATTCTAAACTTAATTTAATGACTAATGATATTATGTAAAAGAGTGTTTTTAGAGTGTAGAATGTTGTCCAAGATGATCCCCTAATGATGCACTAAGGCTCCTATTTGTAATAAAATAGGAGCATAACGTAAGAACCTAGGGGAGTCAAACCCCTATCGGGGAAAGGCAACCCCCATCGGGGCCGTGGGTATCCGCGTTAATTCTCTTAATTTCGTCTTAACTTCTTGCTTTATGGTGATGCGGAATCCAATGCTTGAATATTCATGAGTCCGTCTAAGGCATCCTAGGGGTCCGTCGGGATTTCTTTATAAAAACTCCCCTATGCTTCCCAGAACACCTTTGCATGATCAAGACTTGCTCTTATTAGCCTCGTGAACTTGGATGAATGCTAATTTGATAGGACAAAGCTACCAAGTGCTTTATTTCCTACAAAATGCAATGAAAACACCTAGATTACGGAATTAGCTCATAAACATATTAATAGAAGTGTAATAATCAAATAAATCGAGCTAAAATAGGGAGTTAAACTATATATAAAATGGAATCATCATGGATATTTAAAAATAAATTTAGACCCGATGGTACAATAGAAAGGTTCAAGGCTAGACTTGTGGTTAGAAGGTTTAGACAAAATAAAGATATTGATTGTTTTGATACTTACACCTGTGACTAAAATTTCCACTATTAGAACTCTTATTGCGTGAGCTACTATTCATGATCTTGTCGTACATCAAATGGCTGTAAAAACTGATTTTTTGAATGGTGACCTAAAGGAAGAGATATATATGTCTCAACCCGAGGGGTTTGTGGTAAAGGGTCAAGAGAGTAAAGTGTGTAAACTAATAAAATCACTATATGGTCTTAAACAAGCACCTTAACAGTGGTATGAGAAATTTCACAACACTTTAATTGACGATGGCTATATTACCAACAATTCTGATTCGTGTGTGTGTTCTAAACTGTTTGGATCAGATTATGTGATTATTTTCTTATATGTTGATGACATGCTTATTCTTGGTAGTAATTTATTTGTTTTGAATAAAACCAAACAATTTTTGTCATCTTGATTTGAGATGAAAGACTTAGGGGAAGCTGATGTTATTCTTGGAGTTAGAGTTATTAAAACCTCAAATAGAATATTAATAAATCAATCTAATTATGTTGAGAAAGTGTTGAAAAAATTTGATAGCTTTGATGTTATACCTTCTAGGACTCCTTATGATGCTAGCGTATCATTGTGTAAGAACTTGGGTGATAGTGTCTCCCAAGAAGAGTATGCTAAAATTGTAGGAAGTGTGATGTTTCTTCTGATTTTACTCGACCAGGCATTGCTTATGTTGTTAGTAGACTGAGTCGGTATACATATAAGCCTAGTGCTGAACATTGGAATGCACTTAGTCATTTACTTAAAGACTTGAAAGTAACAATTGACTTGTCTTTGCATTATGGTAAATTTCCTGTTGTGTTAGAAGGATATTGTGATGCAAACTGGGTTCTGGTAATGATGAAATCTGTTCCACTAGTGGTTATGTGTTCACCTTAGGCGGAGGTGTTATATCGAGGAAGTCTGCAAAATAGACTTGTATAGCGCACTCCACCACGGAGCCTGGTTTTATTGCTCTTGACTTGGCAGGT
Source organism: Heliosperma pusillum (assembly GCA_022085475.1). Classification (NCBI taxonomy): domain Eukaryota; kingdom Viridiplantae; phylum Streptophyta; class Magnoliopsida; order Caryophyllales; family Caryophyllaceae; genus Heliosperma; species Heliosperma pusillum. Next base: position 32,848 of record JAIUZE010070720.1, on the reverse strand, counting down.
CAAGAAGCATAATGGTTAAGGAACTTACTAGAAGACGTGCCAATGTGGGGGAACAGGTTACACCAGTCTCCTTGCACTGTGATTGTCAGGCAGCTATCAGTGTTGCTAAGTGATGTAAAACTACTCGGTTTGTAACTGAACACTAGGACGGACTGTTCGTTTTTGGTTTTGTATATAATATTGCAGCGGAATTTAACGTGTTTTTGTGTTTTTTTGAATGTGTTTGAACGGAAAAATAAAAGAGATGAAATAGTTAAGGTAATCTCGCAAGATCACTCAACTAAGACTTGAATTAGACAAGTGATCTCGCAAGACAACTTGACCAACTCGTGTAAACTCTCAACCTCTCAAGATATCAAGCAAACACAAATTCAGCCTCGCAAGAAAGAATGTTTATTATTTCCCTCTCGCAAAATGTAAATAATAGAACTTAAAGCTCGCAAGCTAATAAGAACAAATAAGTAATAACTTGTATTCAATTCTCAATTGTGTGAATAATTCTGATTACAATGCCTCTTAATTATACTACTAGTACTTACCTTTATCCTTACAATCGTATTTTTGTGATTCGCTTGGATTCATGGTGGATTTTGTATCATCTGATTGTTTAACCCATTCATCATTTCTATAAGTCCTCTTTCCGTTGTCATGTTTCTCAAATTTCAAAGCTAATCGACAAACATCATCAAATCCATCATAGATTTGAATTTCGACCCTATAAGCAAGTGAAGGTGTGAGTCCCTTGATGAATCTTTCAACTCTAAGCTCTTTCTTTTCTTCAAGATCACAAAGCATAGTCATCCTTTCAAATTCTTTGATATACTCGGCCACGACGAGATTTTCTTGTGATAAGGATTGTAACTTTAGATAGTTCTCTCTCTTGCCCATAATCTTTTGGTAAGAACCTCCTCATTAGGTGCTTTTTCAACTTCTCCCAAGTATCGATCTTACTTTTCTTATCTCTCTTTTGTTGTTTCTTTAAGTTTTCATACCGTAATGATGCATATTTAGTAAGCTTAAGAATAGCTACCTTGAATTGCTTATGCTAATCTAACTCCTTGTATACAAAAAATCGATCCGTTTGTCTAATCCATTCCATGAACTTCTCCGGATCCAAATCACCATTGAAATCGGGTATGTCAAGCTTTAGGCATCGGTCATCATCGTTTCTACTTTCCTTCTTGTTCTTGGAAACCACACTTTCCTTTTCTGAATCTGAACTTTCACCAGACCTACTTCTACACGGCATCATACCATGACCTTTTGGTCCTTGGCCAAACATCTTCATGAAATCCTTTAGTGTATAGCCTAACTCATCCACTTTTCCATTCATCACGTTTAATTGATTTTGAAATGATGTGATATATCCACTAGATTCGGTATTCCCTGGCATTGTCACGTCTCCCAAGAAGTGATTTGTTAAGGAACAAACCAAAAGTAGCTCTGGTAACCAAATTGATGTAAAACTACTCGGTTTGTAACTGAACAGTAGGACGAACTGTTCGTTTTTTGTTTTGTATATAATATTGCAGCGGAATTTAACGTGTTTTTGTGTTTTTTTGAATGCGTTTGAACGGAAAAATAAAAGACATGAAATAGTTAAGGTAATCTCGCAATATCACTCAACTAAGACTTGAATTAGACAAGTGATCTCGCAAGACATCTTGACCAACTCGTGTGTAAACTCTCAACTCGCAAGATATCAAGCAAACACAAATTCAACCTTGCAAGGAAGAATGTTTATTATTTCCCTCTCGCAAGAAGTAAATAATAGAACTTAAAGCTCGCAAGCTAATAAGAACAAACAAGTAATAACTTGAATTCAATTCTCAATTGTGTGAATAATTCTGATTACAATGCCTCTTATTTATACTACTAGTACTTATCTTAAACTAACTAGATAGTAATTAGGAATTAGTGTGAATAATACCTTATTAGAAAATAAGATCACCATACTAATTTATTCAAATTAGTAAAACAGAAATTAGGAAACTAAGAACATCACACAAACACCAACACTCCACACGATTTTGACCACACCTTTTGGCAGCCGTGTTGTTTGACTATTCCACACGGTTTTCCACCTTGGAATCTGTGTCCAAGTCCCTTGCTCGACAATGTCGTCCTCGTTCCTTGATGTGACGGTTTTATACCGTCTTTACCAACCCAATTCTTAGCTACTTTAGCCTTGATATATGTTATTTATAGTTACTTTAGCTCATTAATGCATTTTGGTATAGTTGCATTGTTTGGACGTGTTTCTACGCAATTTTTGTTTAATGTGTGCATGTCATGTTTGAGAATCGCATTCCTAGTTTTGGAAGTGACTTGGACATTTTTACACTTATGTCTTGGACTAAATTTATGCAAAATAAAGGGTTAATAAGAGTTATAATATTGTGGACTAAAGACAAGTCAAAGCCCAAAGATCAAGGTCAAAGCGCGAAAGCAAGTGAAGAAGAGGAAGCGTCGCATTAGCAAGCCGCGGGGCGCGGCTCAGCATTGGATTCCGATGACTCTTCTAATTTTTCTTTAATTCTGAAATTATGCTCACATTTTATGAGGCTTTATGAGGCTTCAATTGGCTTTATGAAGATTCTCTTTGAAGACCTATATAAGAAGATGATATTGATCAAATTACACACACTTCATCCACCTTTATATCATTAGAAACAGCAAAACAAGTTCTAGTTTATAGTTTGTTTACATTTTGTATGGAAGGCTAACTTCCTCATCTTGGGTCAAACAATTGAAGCAAATGAACTAGTGTTTTGTAAGACTCTTTTATTCTTTATTATTATCTCTTGAATATTGATTTTTATTCTCAATTCATTGTTAAGATTATTGATATTTCTTGCTAGTTTGATCACCTAGTTTGTCTTATCTTTAATCTATTACTAGTTTAGTAATTTGAATCTTTTGTTTACTTGTCTAGACATTGGTAGCAACTATAGCTCATCAATTTGTATGCTTTTCATCGTTGTTGAATTGTAGGAGAATATTTATCATATGAATTAAAGTGAAGAACCGATTGTGTATGCATTTGTTCATCTTTGTTGGCTTCTCTAATTATAACCTATGGTATGATTGAATTGAGATACGCTTGGACCAGATTGTCGCCACCATTAGGGTTGTTTATGTGCGCTTTTCGCAATGAATAACTAAAAAGTAAGGAGGAGTAAAAACATATTTTTTCACAATAAAGTATTTAAGAGTAATTAGAATCTAAAAGAGTCAACGATAAAACCTAACTCATTTGTGGAAATTGTAAGACCCAAGATCTTTTTAGAATTTGATTAACTACAATCTTTTAATAATTTAGTTTGTTAGACTTAGACTCATAAGCACAAATACCCCCCAAATTGGTTACCTTAGAACTATTTACATAACACACGTTTAACATAGACCTTCCTTGTGGGATCGATCCCTACTTACCCTTGCTATTGTTAGAGTTAGTAGTGGATAAAAATACTAATTTGGAGACTCACGACAAGTCTAGCCATTCCTCCATTTCTATTGTAAACTAGCTTGAAATATTGATGCAACCTCATTTTGAGTCCTTTAAGCACTTTAGAAATGTCATGAATAATAAGGGCTTTATCTGTTCGTTCTACTAGGTATGCTCCTGCATCACTAAGAATGATGTCTATAATGGTAAGAGACGACATATTTGAATCAGGCACGGTGTGGTAAAACAACTTCTGAAAAATGGAGTGATTACTTTGGACTATGTGAGATCCCAACGTAATCTTATTGATCCCTTTACAAAGGGGTTAACAAGGAGAGTAGTCTATGAGACGTCGAGGGGAATGAGGCTTAAGTTTGTAAGGCAAGATTGAGTGATTCTTGATGGACTCTATAGCTCTCATTCCTATGGGGTTTAAAAGTCCATAGCCATTTGTGGTGGTGCTTTGAGACGCACTTGATGGATTGTGTTTCATATTTCAGGTTGGACGTTTTGTCCTTAATAGCTCAAGTGAGAAGTGTTATTGAGAAGCACTTGAGCTACCTATGGGGGTGTGATAGTTTAGCCACAATCTATTTGAGGATATGCAAAATTCACGGTATAACACTCACCTAAGCCAAGGAAAACGCATGGCTTTAAAAGCGTTGCACTTTGAAATCGCGGAACGAACAGTCTTTGAAGGTATGATATGTGTTGTGGGGGTTTCAACCGAAGTTCATCAAGGAATTCAAATCGAAAGATATTCACTTTTTGAAAGTAAGTTGTTTCCTCACTTCACTAATACGTCAATTCAAGTCGAAAGACATTGAACGTTCCTTCCTTGCCCAGAATTTTACTTTTGCTCTTTCTTCGTCATCAGTGGGGGATTGTTGGCAGTGATGGCTTTCTAAAAGCAAAAGTCAACTTTTCTGCTTTGTTTCTATCCCACATTGGTGGATTTTATCACCCTTCACTTGTTTATAATGCTAGTCATTATTATAGTGTCCAATAGAGTGAACAAATAGGGTTTTGTTGAGAGTATTAGGCTTGTGGGTTTGGATTCAAACACACACACGCGCGCGCCGGCTTGACATGGCCCGAGTTCGGGTTCGTGTAGAGCACCTGCGGTGCGGGCATTGGCCCACTTTTATCCTTTTGGGCATGTGTGTGTTTTGTGCTCTGTCCACAGTCGCTGTATCTGATTTGAATTTGTACTGTTTCTGTTTGTTACAAGGCTTCTTTACACGAGTGGTTGTGTACGGGGGTCGCAGTGTTAACCTTGAGGAACTACCGGCGTGAGACGATTACCACCGTGATCGTGCCGATATAGTTTTCAAGTTAGTGGCTACATTACCACGGCAGTGCCTTTCTCTTCCTGTTTCCATAAGTTATATGTTACTCTTCATTGTTACGTCTTTATTTTACCAACATTGGAGGTTTTTCTCAAGATATATGTTGTAGAACAATCGTTCTTTAAAGAGTATTATTAACTTATTTCTGATACTATCCAAATCACAAAGATGCCTAAGTTATCTTCACATTGGAAGCTTAAGGCATAGGTTAGTTTGACTAATTCAAGATGTCGGCAACCATGAACGGTAACTTCAATATAATAGAGATGAAAATTGGCTAAGTAAAACTGTGAGAATGCAAATTTGATTAAGTTTGTTTTTGTGACAGTCTTTACTAGGATTACAGGTGGTTGTGAATGCTAATAGAGTGTCACCAACTATGTGTACATGAATTTTGAGTCATTTATATACTTCCTCCATTCATAACCAAACACATCTGTTTTTCCCTTTTACACGTTTGCCAATGCACATATTACAACGTAAATATCTTTAATTAATTCTACATTGCAAAAAAATATAAAAAAATCGATAGTCTTATTGTATTTAGAAAGACGAATCAAACAAGATCTCACATGACTATCTTTTTTCCATATATACTACCAGTAATATCGAAGATTCTTTACGCTTATGAATAGTGTCAAAATGGTTAATGGTGTGTTTGGTTATGAATGAAGGAAGTAATACTTACCCGTTTTTAAGAAAAAAGTATCTTTTGGAGATTCAAAGTAGTTTTTTTTTTGTCTATACACACAACATCTTTTGTTGACATGATTTGGATAAACAATTAATGCAAGATAATTGGCAACTAGACCTAGCAAAACTAACCCGACCTGATTTATCCGACGAAAAAAGGCTGACCCGAGACCTGAAATTGACCCAAACTATAAGTCTCCAATGTGACCCGAAACCCGAATTGACACGACCCGACCCGAGCATGACCCCAAGTGTGTTGACCCGAAAGTGACTCGGCGACTCAAAATGACCCAATCCGAAACCACTGACCCGAAAATGACCCAAAAAAAATATAACTCTAATTGAACAAAAAGGACTTGAAATGGCTAAACGCACTTTTTTTTCCCTTAATCAGTGACCTGAAAATGACCCGAACCCAAAATAACCCGACCCGTTGACCCAAAACGTACCCGAAAAATACCCAAAAAACCCAAAACAACCCGACCTGACTCGAACTAACCCGATAATATGATAGACCTGAACTAACCCGACCCGAATTGACCTAGCCCGAACCAAATCCGATTGACCCGTTTGCCAGGTCTATTGGCAATTGCCAATCCTCCAGAGCACAAACCCTTCATATATAAGGTTGTTCACAAATGTGTAGAAGGATAGTAACGGCCTCTAAAATACCCTAAAGTCCTTCATATTTAGGGCGATTCACATGGTAGAACAAAGTATTTACGATCTCATAGGTTCCGTAAAAGAGTTGTGCTTGTTTCCACAGAGAGAGTTTTGTTTTAAATGTTTTCTTAATATCATTAAGACTGTACATATTTTAAGGTACGCATTCTAAGTAAATTTGTTTGGTTTAAAAATATTTGGGTTTTTCTACATGGTAACCCTGTATTTTTTGGGATTCCACATGGTAACCTTACGCTTTCAAAGCACACACGTGATAACCCTCTACTCTATTAATACTTATTAGCATGACCCTGAACTTGGTTTTTCCGTTAAATATCTAACGGAAAGTGACGTAGTAGATTTAATTTTGAGTTCTTCTACATGGTAACCCTATGTTTTAAAAAATTTCACACGATAACCTTATTTTTGTACAAAATAAGTACGCTAAAAAGTACTCATTCAATTAGTCATTTTTCTCTTATTTTCACCCGTTTACCCCATCTACTTTTAATACGCTCATGCTTGGGTTTTTGGGGCATGTTAACGAATTGTTTTCACTTCCACCTTCTTGATGTTATTAATTTCATTATTATGGTTGTTTCTAACTCCCAAACGATAGATCATTTGTCTCTTTGTGTCAGAGGCCTCTTCATCCGGTCAAAGTTTGTCCATCCAATGAATGGACGAGCTCCAAGGATGGAGACTAAGTTATTCACCTTGTAGACAAAAAGAGATATGGAAAGTGAGCCAAAGAAAAAAAGAATCTATCAAACACGTTTCTATGATATCCTTCATATAAACGAGTAGTTCAATATCTTTCTTCAATATTGAAAAAGCCTTAACAAGATCCAGTAGATCAAATTAAAAAAAAAATCCATAGGAGCAAAAGGAAGGAGATGTAACGTGCTTCAGTCAGGATGGGTGAGATTTGAGATTTTTAGTGTCAGTGTAATTGAGTGAAAAATAATTAGTTAAATCAGTAAATCTTTAAGCGTGACTGTTTTGTACAAAAGTAGAGTTATCATGCAATTGTTTTTAAAACACAGGATTGCCATGTCGAGAAAACTCATGATTTCATCCATGTCACTTTCCGTTAGCTACTTAACGGAAAAGCTGACGAAATACAAGTTTAGGCTCGTGCTAATAAGTATTAATAGAGTAAAGGGTTACCATGTACGTGCTTTCAAAACGTAAGGTTACCATGTAGAATTCAAAAAATACACGGTTATCATGTAAAAAAACCCTAAAACAAAAATCCTATGATAAAACTATTATAGTATTTGAATGTCAAGAAACCAAAACTAATCATATTGTTAAGAAATCGTGAGTATTTAGATCAATTGATAATAGATTGTTCTAGTTTAATAAGAGGTTTTGGGTTCAAACTTCAAACTTCAAACCTTAGAACATGTATCAATGTTATAACTTACTAGAGAGAGCTTTATTGCCTTGAAGATCCTACCTGACTTGAATCCCGATCAAATCGGATAGTATGCCCAAGAAACAAATCTAAAATAGACATATAAAAGATTAAGTGGATGGGGAGCCATAAAGAGCGGAGCTAGTCAACCATTCATTGGTTAATTTTGTCATGTGGTAAAAGGGTCGTTAATCTAAGGATTTGTTTGGTTACATACGGAAATTTACAATGCCTAGGAAGTGTCATATCACATGATTTTAGAATTCAAGTGAATTAGAAAATATTTTTTGGTTACATGTAGACATTGCAATTCATGTAAGCACTCACACTTACCAAAGGGGGCCTAGGTAGATAACTTTCTCCCTTATGGAATTTATGGGAAATTCCAGTTCATGTGAATTGGGGTGACTAAACAATCTACCCATTTTACAATTCCTATATAATTTAGCGGGTAACTAAAGAAACCTAAAAGTAATCATTCTTTGGCACTTAGTCCGTAGGCTAACACTTCTACACCATGTTTAGGCAGAAATGCAGAACTTTGGAAAAGAGTCAACGATCAACAAGTCCATTTACAATTCTAGGTCCATGCCCACTGCGGCACTGCCCAGTGCATGCCCACCCTTTTCCTTAGTCTATATCCCCAAATGGACCAAAAGACCTTCTTCAAATGGGTGATCCATCTTATTGCTTTAAACGGGTCAAGCTCCCTCACAAAAATGCAAATGGAACAAGTGGGGGGATTATCCATTTTCTCTCACTTGTCCCACTTGTTCTTTTTCTGAGAGAGATTAACCCGTCTGGACCTTTCAGACGGATCGTCTCGTCTGAAATGGTGGTGCACATGGAGAGTTGAAGAAATGAAATTGTATTTCCCAAAATAATTGTCTAGGTCTAGTTTTGTACGATTTACACATTTGTGGAGTATATTCTTTATTTTTGTCTTATGAATAGACTTGGCAAAAGTAACCCGACCCGAATGACTCGAAGCGAAAAAGTTGACCCGAGACTCGAAACTAACCCGAGTTGCAGAACTCCAATATAACCCGAATTTACCCAACCCGACCCGATCGAACTTGACCCGAAGTGCGTCGACCCGAAACTGACCCAACGACCCGAAATGACCCGATCCGAAACCACTAACCCGAAAATGACCCGGGCCCGAAATAACCCGACCCGTTGACCCAAAACTGACCCGATCAACTTACCCGAAAATCACCCAAAACACGAAACAACCCGACCCGACCCGAACTAACCCAATAATATGGTAGACCCGAATTGGCTCGGCCCGAACCCGATCCGATTGACCAGTTTGCCAGGTCTACTTAGGAACCTCAATATTGTGAATTTTAAATATTAATTAGTCTTATTATTTTTACATTCTATATTTATTTTATACGTAAATATTCTGCTAAAAATCTTTAAGTACGGGGTAAAATATATACGTGTGTACTATCGTTAATTTTAATAATTTCCTAATTTAATGTAATACTAGGTTTGGTATCTGGTTCCGCCCGGGCTACATCAAAGATGTGTTATTACATTTACCATTTATAATATATTTTTATATGATATAAATGTCAAATTTATATAACAAATTATGAGACACATTCACTACTCTCGTTAATATTATTACTTTCACTATATCCCCGGTTAATACTATTACTTACTACTCGCTTGGCTACTACTATTACTTTGACTTCTCCCGCTACTTTTCTATTATATAGATGAAATTTATCAACCAAATTATAAGACACCCAACATTCACTAATCTCAATGTTAATATTATTTATAACTTTCACTGCTTCTCATGTTACTACTATTATTTCACTACTCTCGTGGTTACTATTGTTACTTTGACTACTTCTGTTAATTTCACAGTTAAGTTTAATATTTTCCGATAGTTTTATCAAACTAATATATTAAAATAAAATAAAAAAAACTTTCCTTAAACCGGGCTACCTATTTGTTCATACTATCTAATTTAAGGTGAAATATTATAATCTGATTATTTTTTTTAAGTTACCTACTTTCTTAAATTTAAAAAACTATTATTTTTAAAGTTTCCAAAACTCAACCTAATTATATTATATGTATTATATACTAATAACATCTTTATACACAAAAACTATATATTATATAGAGTTTTATAAATTTTTGTCAAAGTTATAATTATATGAAGGTTTATAAATTTACGACACACCATTACTATTTCGGTATAGTTAGTCTCAACTGATTTATGAGAGTGATAATCTCCTCTTTGGTGTTTTTAGTTGATCTCTAAGTCAACGATTAGTCTAGCTGTAATTAAACTACATGCAATAATTTTACTCCTAATTACATAGCGGTTCAATTCAACTTTTTAGATAAATAAAATTTGTCGTAACGATTTTCGTATATTAAGTTCTTGTTTGGTGGCTACTTTAAACACGGGTGAATTGGAAAAATTCATAAATTGAGAAAATGGTAATTGTTTGGTTACCCGAAATCGGGTGATTTACATTATTATGAATTTTCAATTCTCCATAATGGAAGAATTGAATTACCTAGCCCTGGTTCCCTAAGTAATTGAAAGCTCGCATGCAATTGTTCATGTGTACGTGTCAATCAAACAAATTTTGAGCAATTCACACGAATTATCCAATTCATTCGTTTTTAAAAGTCATGGAAGTTTAATTTTCGGATGGCAACCAAACAATGCCTAAGGGTGTAATCAAAACTCTATCCAATCAAAATTACTTATGGCGATAGGACATAATTACTACTTAAAGTATCAAAAATAAAAAGTTAATCCAATCATCTTTATACTTCCTCCTTACACTAAGAGAATACGGATTCTCAAAAGTTTTTCATCCAAAATGACTTTTTCTAATAAGGAAACAAATGAAATTTTATTTCTTTCATTGAATATTATCTTAACATTAAAATACAATCTTTCAATCTATTACAAGCAAAAGTATAAGTGATATTTTAATCTTCCTAAAAGAAAAATCAATAAACTAATTTGATAAATTTTTAAAATGAAATCATTAGTTTTGTGGTAGAAATATTCCATTAAAATCCACAATTAACATTACTCAATTCTCTTTAGTAGTATATCCAGTTTAATTTTTGTCATCCCCCTATAACTAAAAGAATAAATCACTCACAAAATTTTCTCGCTCAAATTTCAGAACTTGGGTTTGGCCTTTAATTAGCTTATCATTCTATAAAAACATTTGTACAAACTAGGCCCATAAATGGGTCTATCACCATTAGAATCTTTCAATAATGAAATTTGTGCACCATAAGAAATTTATATATATAAAAAGGAGATATATATATTTTTATAAAATATATATTTAATAGTATTACCATATATTTTCAATAAAAAAAATTATCACAAAAATTATTCATTAAAATATATTCGACTGGAAAAAGGCTAATCTATTTGCTTTATTTAATTTACATTTTTCGACTATTTTGTTTTAAGGTATTATACATAAAGGTAGTTTTTTTTTCGAATCTATTATGATCTATTAAATGACAAGTTGCCTCTTTTTTAAAAAGATTTTGTATATAAAATTAGTTTGTTTGTAAGGTTTTTACACATAAAAGTTGGATATGACGAATTGCGATCAATCGAAATACAATATATTTTAACACAAATTTTAGGGTTCGACGAACCATTATTAAAATATCTATTGATTTATTGCTTATAAATGAGGTGGCTTTTACATATTGGAACCGTCTTAGCGGATAAGATTGTCTCACGCACTAAAAACTAAAATTCTCTCAATGATAAGATTCAAACTACCGTGCATCCGCACGAGATCTACACTAGTTCACATATCAAATAAAATGGGGTGGAATATGAAAAACTAATAAATGTCTATTTTAAAACTCTAAAAATAAAAACCTTTATAAATATCGTGCATACATTGAGAGAGATCTATACTAGTACCAATAATAATCACTCCATCTCATTGTAGTCTCTTCGTCTCGGTCAATTATTTTCCTTTCATTTTGGCACAAAGACCAAGAAAATAATAAAAGACTATTTGTGGTTATACTTAGTAGATGTCAAGTTGACAATAGTTCTATTATAGGGTCAAATTAATCATAGAATATTTTCCTAACCTAGAAAGGACACCGAGATACCGAAAAAAGAAATATGACACGAATCGACCGAAACGGAAGGAACATTATGTTAAAATTTGGAAGTATCTAGTTTGGCAAGTGTCACTATAACCACCAACATATTCAACAACCAAAGGAGGTAATATTTGGCGATACACAAACATAGGCCTCTAAAGTCTAACACAAATTCTCGTTTGTGACAGATATATCCGTCGCAAGCTTGCAACGGGTTAAATATTATCTACTTGATTAGGAAAAGACAAGTTATTTGTGATTCTTTATGCTTTGTTTTATCTATACAAGTGGGAGAACTAGACCCATTAGAATCTTGCGACGAATATACCCGTCGCAAAGGAGACTTACTCAAAGTCTAAACTATACTCCTAAGTCCTAAGTTAATGGTCAAGAGACTCAGGACTTAAGAGTCAATGGTCATAAATCATACTCCTAGTCGGATATATATACAATATTCATGTTGATGGTCTCTTGTATTTGGCGCCGGTTTTCATATAAAAATTCGAGCACTTGCTAAAGGAAGCTAACAAAGTACGAGAATTACAACAAATCTTCCTAAAAAATAAATAACACGCCAATTTTCGCTACTCTTTTCACGTTGTCTCTGTTCCCAGGAAAACAGAGAAAATTCCACGCAATTTTTACTCCATATCACGAGAATATTCAATCAAAAACCCACCAAATTATAACAAAAAAAAAAGCACCCTCTTTTTGAAGGTCAATTGATAAATCTGCTATACATTTTACTAATAGCACTCAAATTGTGAGAGGTGAATATAGTAAGACACCCATATAATATGCTTATATTTGGGTGACTTTAAACAAAACAGTTGTAACGTAATTAGTGTCCCTTTTAATTGCTAGCATTTGTTATACTGTGAAGCATTAAAAAAAAGTCTCATTAGGGTCTATTTGTTTTTTAAATTAATATATCTGGGTGTTTTTCTTGTGACGTCTTCACTGCATTTTACATGCTAAATTCCAACTAAGGTACGTTTTCTATGCAAGTTTTTCTTTTTCTTTTATTACATAAAAATAAATAATACTCGTAAATAAATAGGAATGAATATGGTTTGCTTAATACTAGTAGGAGTAGAATTTAGTTTTAATTACATATACTTATTGAATAATTGTAGTAGATCACGTAACTTCCCAAGTTTAGAAATTCTATGCATGACATGTGTAGGATTGTATGAGTTCATCTTTAAATAGTAAATCTACCTCTAAATTTTAATTTTATTAATTAATGAGTTGGTAACTAACCGTTTACGTTGCCGTTGCTTAATTAATTGGTACTTCCTAAAACACTCTTATCTTTTTCTAGTTTGTTTAATAATTTTTGCTTTGTTTTGTATACTTGGTATGTTATAAATTCAAGTTTTGGGGATTTGGGATTTTGATGAATTATTAATTACTTAAAATTGAAAGTCAAAAAGGGTACATTCTTAGCTTAATTTAGAGTTAACAACTTGGTTGAAACTTGAATTTATTATAATTGGAGAAATTAATATAGCAAAAGGGTGATCACATAACAAAGGCATTAAAGCAAAGTATTTGGTTGTTTTTGTCTTTGAATATTCATTGTTGATTGTTATATAAAAGGTTTTGTTACTCTATGCTCATCAATTTACTGCTTTAGCTTCATATATTGTTCCTATTTTCGCGCAATTTAATTCACTTAGACACCTTGCTGAAAACCCGTGTTCCGATCAAAGGTATATCAGATTTTTTGTGCAAATTTCTCTGATTTTTGTTTTCAAATCTTAAGATATAGAGTCATTGGCGAATCTAGGGGGGCTAGCAGGTCGAATGAATTTTTCGAAATTTTTATTTTAAATTTTTCGAAATTCTTTCAAGTGTAACTTATGTCATTAGTTGTTCGCCCCCTAAGTTCAAATCCTGGCTCCGCCACTGCGGCTGTAGTGCTTATTTGTTTATAGCCATTTTGTTCCAAGCCGTTTAAGCGTACTTGAGTTGATATATCGTATACTCCCATGTTTGTTTTCATGTCATAGCAATCTAGTCTTTGCAAATTTGATGTTGCTAAATTTCTAACAAGATTTGTCTTGTTTGGTTTTAGGTACATTCTTTCATTCTCAAAGGTTTTGTATTATACCTATGATCACCAATTTCCGGTCATTGAGCTGTGTTTAGGGGCCATTTTAATTTGATTGTCGTTCATAGCATCGGGAAAAAAAACTATTAAGATGGGAAATCTTGGCCGTAAAAGCAAAAAAATTTATGAATATTGTTGCTTACCTGTGAGCCTTGTTGGTTGCAGCACAATGGGGAGAAAACCGAATGAGACTTTGAGGTTTTGTACGACTACTGTAGTCGGACTTGTTTTTGGCTTTTTGGTTGGGGTTTCTATTTCAATCTTCTGTGTATCAAAGGTAAATAAATTCAGTCGCTCTTTAGTATTATCTACATTGAGCTTCTATTATGGAGTTAACCGCAGCCTGGGTTTCTTCATTCGTAGATAAATCCAGAAAATTATATTCCTGCAACCATGCTGCCCACTGTTAATCAGCAGTTTGAAGATGTCCTGGGACAAAATCAGACATTAACTAACTCAACAAAGGTAATACCTTTGTTCTGTTTCAATTTATCATTGACGTTCATTTCCCATTCTGCGTAAATTCTTAAGTTGTATCGAAAATTCAAGCTCCAGTGATTCATTAACTCAGCGTAACTTCTTAAGTTGCCAACTTGACTATCTCGACGCTTTGCTTTTTCTACCCCCTAATGCAAAACGACTGTGTCAATTAAATCCCTGCTAGAACTCTAGAAGTCTCACATATCTTCAGCGTAGTGATTTATATTTAGTTCATTGGTTTTGTGGAAAACTGGAAATGATGGGAGTAAGAAACTCCTGTTCTTTTTGTTATACTCTTATTCAACTTTCTGTTGTTTTTCTAATTACAGACTTGGGTCAGTTCAAATCCTAGAGGAGCTGAGAGGCTGCCGCCAGGTATAGTAGCGTCTGAGTCCGACTTCTTTCTCCGTCGACTATGGGGTGAGCCAAGTCAGGTATGTATAATTATTAAAGCTTAAGGCTTTAGCTTTCTTGAATTTTGATCACTAACTGTTGTTTTTCAACTTTTTTGTTATACTCCAGAGCTTCTCCTTAAATTAAACGCTGTTATTTTTCTTCTACAGGACGTGCCCAAAAAACCAAAGTATCTTGTAACCTTCACAGTAGGGTATGATCAGAGGGAAAATATTGAGGCATCAATTAAAAAGGTTTGTTTATGTGAATTAAAGTTAACGCGTACTACTTTTGCTGTATTTTAAAGGTTTAATGTTGATGCTATTTCATTGATATACAGTTCTCCGATGACTTCACTATTCTTCTTTTCCACTACGACGGGAGGACAAGTGAATGGGAAGAGTTTGAGTGGTCAAAACGAGCTATCCATGTTAGTGCTAGGAAACAGACAAAATGGTGAGTACTGTGTTCAAATATCATAAAAACATTATGAGACGATTTTACTTGTGAGACCAACCATTGAACCTGTAACTAAAAGAACAAAACGCTAGGATTTAGGTCGGTCTCACATATGAGATTGTCTTCTACAAAACTTGCTGATCATATGTAACCTTGGAATAATGTTAAGTTTGGTGAGACGGCCAGTCTAACATGTGAGATGAAACCAAATTGTTATGTTTTCATTACTCATCGTTTAATTATAGGTCAATGGGCTAGTCATATGTACGATCGTGTTATATAAGTTTTTGTTTAGTACTTAGAGAGGGTTTTGCCTTTAAAGGTAATGCACTTGTATTATTTTGCGGACTAATATGAGTTCCATATGCACAAAGGTGGTTTGCCAAGCGTTTTCTACATCCCGACATAGTTGCAGCATATGACTACATTTTTATATGGGATGAAGACTTGGGAGTGGAGCATTTTGATGCTGAAAAGTGAGTATCGCACTGTCCCTAACTTATCTCAGGTGATGTCTTTTGCTATAAATACAGCATTATTCATTGCTCTTACTCATTATCATTGTAGATATATTGAACTGGTGAAGAAGCATGGCTTGGAGATTTCTCAGCCCGGTTTGGAGTTTAACACAGGATTGACGTGGCAGATGACAAGGAGAAGAGACGGCATTGAAGTTCACAAGTAAGACTATCTTTTTTGTTTCAGACTGAAAATCAACACAATACTATTGTTTTTACTGTTAAGGCTCATTAAAATTCTAAGAGTATCATTTGGTCCCACATTTGCTCACATTTACTTGGTTTCGTCGATAAGACATATCGGCACGACTAAATATGACTTTTTGTCGCTTTTGTTTTGTTATAAAGAGAGACAGAGGAGAAGCCAGGATGGTGCAAAGATCCTCATCTACCCCCATGTGCAGGGTAAGTGAACTAGTTCCGCTAAACTAGTGCTATATCTTGTAAATATTTCTCTTTTTGACATAATTTTTAATGATTAAATCAGATTTGTTGAGATTATGGCTCCTGTGTTCTCTCGAGAAGCATGGCGTTGTGTCTGGCATATGATTCAGGTACCAAGACTTAGAATTGATATGTATTAACCTGTAAGGCTATAACTCCATTGTCTTAGTTTTAATCTCACATGGCTTATTGATATCACAGAATGATCTGGTTCACGGATGGGGTCTTGACTTTGCCCTCCAGAAATGTGTAGAGGTAAGTAGCTCACGGACGGAAACTTGCTCTCTGCACAGATATATACTGAGTATCTTAGTAGTCAGAATTGTGAGTGATTTGTTTCTTTATTTGTTTCTTGTTTAAATTAGCCTGCTTATGAGAAGATAGGAGTAGTTGATGCTCAATGGATTGTTCATAAGCGCGTTCCCTCTCTCGGAAACCAGGTCCGTCAAGTTTTTTCTTTTTTTCTTTTTCAGTTTATTCCTGTCCTTTTCCTGCCAAGTTATTTATACTACCAAATTTCATTTTTGACAGGGCGATGGATCACCTGACGCCGGAAACGCTCCATGGAGAGGGGTATGTATATTAAAACTATTTTGTACACTTCTCCTTCTATTCATTATTGTTAGTCTCCAAAGAGACATGTGAGACTGTTTCATTTGTGAGTCTGTGTTGCTACTAATCGCCTATAATCACTTGCAGGTCCGGATTCGATGCCATAAAGAATGGAAGATGTTTCAGAATCGGCTAAACCAAGCCGAGAAGGCTCATGAGAAAAAGCTACTAGAGGCTCGCCATTAGTTAAGTATGGACAAATAAACCGAGTCACATAGCGATGTATGTACAAGTGAGAAAACAACACAATTTTCTGAGAAAAAATGAGTAGAATGTACTATCTATACAAATTTGGGATCTTATGACAATGTTTTGTAATAGATAAGAAGTTGGTAATTGTAGATAAAGAATACTATATTACCTAGATGATGGGTTTCAGATGTATTTCATTATTATTAACTTGCCCCATCTACATATGCCATTTTTTTTTATAAGTTAAGAAAATTAGATTGATTCTTAAGGATTGGATAAATATATTTTATCCTTACGAATGAGCGAGATAAGTAGTAGACAACGACTTTCAAACCACCTTAAAAAAGTTGGAAAAGAATGTCTAACAGAAGTCATAAGTCAACAACCTATTCTCCCATAAACAATGTTGAATATTAATTCCTCAAAGAAATAAATATCTAACTTCTCATCCTTGAAAATGCTTAAAATTTCCCACAGAATTGGCCAACTACTACGATTGAGTTATTATCATAAAGATTATCATCATCAATGATCAATTTACCTTCTCATTTGGTACAGAATCGAACAGAATGAGGTCTAATTTGGTGTCTCTACCTTCTCGCTATCCCTGACAGCGAGACAGAGTTTTTAATAGCTTCTAGTTGTCCTAGACATCGAGAAACCACGCAACTAGTATCGAAAGCAAGCAGCCGCCCTTCCCCTTTCATTTAATCCTTGAAATTTAAAAATCCTCAAACTCACATTCTCAATTTTTAATCCAAATCAACCCAAATTACTCGTTCATTTCTTTCTCCCACGCTATAAGGTAAAGAAGCTCCCTTCGTATTAATAAAATATTGTTCATTTTATAATTAGATTTTTAATTGATTATATTCCCTCCGTTCCAGTCAATTATTATCCATTCTTTTTTTCAAAAACACCAATGCATGTGAAACAAACCGTAAAATAAGGAAACTATTGCCACTTGCATACCCATACACTTGCTCAAAGCTTATCCAGAATAGAATTAAATAACAAATGAATAATACACCTTAAATTGGAAATAGGTAACAATTCACCAGGACGGAAGGAGTATGTATTTTCCCCCTTTTGAATATTAGATTAAATTCGTCTGATTATATAATTGTATAACTAGTTTATAGTTGTTAAGTTGTTTTCATTAACTCCTTTGTTGTGAAAAAACTGAAATGGAGAAATCAATTACCTTTTGTATTGTATTGTAATGGTGAGATGATGGTTGAAGGGAAAAATGTAGGTTATAAGGATGGAGAATAATTTCTTGTATTTGTTAGTAGCAATCAAAGTTTTAATGAAGTTTCTTCTTTAAATCGTCAAGAATTAGAGGTTGATTGTAGTGAATTTGCTTCGAAAACTAAGATGAAGTATCCTAGTGTGAAAGGGTATAAATTGATGTCCTTATATTAGATAATTCTCGAGGTTTGAGGACGCTATGGGCTAGTGTTTATCATTCAAATGCAGCCTCTATGGATTTGTATATTGAGTTGACATCAACCCAACCATCTAATGTAATCCTAATCCTTCTTCCGTTGAAAGTAATTTATCTTTTTCAAACAGGTTAAGTCAAGTAATGAGGGGAGAGGATCCCATGTTTTGTGTCTCTTTGAGTGTGAATAGTGTTGATCAATATTAATACGATGGACAATGTTAATGGGGATGAGTTTGAAGAGAATGGGGATGATATTTTGGTAAATGAGGTGGATGATGATGATGATGGTGAAGATCTTGTTACACCTTCCGCTCCTAGTGGGGGGTTGACTAGGCTTCATGCAATTAACGAGCAATTTGTTAATATTTAGATAGACTAGATCTATGTTGAATAATTTGTCAATGGTGGAGAATTTTGTGTTGGCCAAAAGTTTAACACCAAACTTGTTTTATCACAGTTTTTCCGACAATATCATATAGAGAGGAATCGACTTTTTACAACTACATAATCAAAATCCCACACTGTTACATTCAAATGTTCTAGAAAGCAAAATCCTTGCACGTGGGCCTTAAGAGCCTCTAAAAAATATGTCACTAAAAATGCTTTTACTATAGTCATCTACAAAGGTCCTCATTTACCTTCATACATAGTAGTTCATGCTCCTCCCATTGATCATCCTAAATTGAATAAATCCTTCATTGCCAAACACATAAGGACACATCTTTTGAAGCAGATTTGGGAGCTAAAATTTCTCTACTTAGAGCCTCAATGTCCACTTAATTCAATTTCACGCCTTCTAACATGAAAGAATTGCATGCAAAACAACATGCTATGGCGGACTTGTATGGTGATTGAGAGAAGTAATATGCATAACTTCTTAGATTCCTCGGTGCTTTGCAAGAGCCAAATCCAGGTACCGTTGTACAATTTGGGAATAAAAGGACATCAAATCAAAATGAAGAGCAATTTGATCGTGTTTTTGGGCATTTGGACCTTATAATAGAGGTTTTGAACATTGTAGGTCACTTATTACTATTGATGGAACTCATTTGAATGGAAATATAGAGGGCCATTGACCATCTGACAAAGAAAGCAGAGTCGGCAGCCAAAAGAGAAAAAGTCGAACAGTCCATGTGCCGAATGTCAGTCCAGGCGGCAAAGACCTACATTGAACATGCCATCCATCATAGTCAGGCCATTGAACCGATGCGACCAGGTGGAAGACGTGGTTGTGGCATTCGCAATTTGCTGCGTATCGCCGTGTTTCATGTCGCCTTTTCCTCCATTTTTCCACCCTTTTTTCTTTTTTTGCTCTCCCTTGGCGCCGTTAAAAAGATGAGACATGAGGTTTACCAAGAATTAGCGTTGAGGAGGATGATCCACCAACATCATCCTTTTTAGCATACACGAAAGAGGACCCGGTTGTGGCAGCAGCTTTGGCGAATCTAACTTCTCCGAGGGTAAACATAGAGTGGGCACAATAGAATAGAAAGCGGACTACTTTGTCGAATAATCGTTCCAACACCCTGATACGCATCTGTAAGACTCGAAACAAGGTGTAAGGCTAATCGATTGTTAGTCACATGAGATCCGACATTTTTTAGTTGGTCGGAGAAGCTTTTAAGTTTTTGGCAATAGACAGAGGCATGACGGAGGAAAATCGCCCATTGACGTATTGGAGAACTCTTGTTCAAGGGTGACCGCCCTTGAATATTGATTGTCGAGAAAAATATCCTCACCTATTCCAAACATTCTATGGCTGTTGAATCTGGTTCCATTATCGTTTCAAGAAGGTATGTCTGAAGCTATTTACAACCATTTGGATAATGGTAAATTGATTTATCGAGTTACTTTTTATATCACCAACCATTTACTCCCTCCTATTCAGAGCAATGTCCCCCCCCCCCCCCCTTCCCATTTGGCACAAATTTTAAGGTTTTGAATTAAATAAGCAAAAGTAATATAGTGGGGGTAAGGTGATTGGAGAGAGGGTGTATAAATGACTTTCTTAATTGTAAAATTAAGAGTTAATGACTCCCTCCTTTTTTTTTAGTGAAAAATCAGTTTCCCTCCCTTTTAATTTCCACAGAAAATTTGATTAATCCACAAAGTCTGATTAATCCACAAATTACATAATTAAATAATTACACATTCTTAATTCTAATTAAATTACATAATAAAATTACATAAAGTTCAAATCTGCTTAAAAATCTCCAAAAAATTACAGAATATTGGACTTCAGATACAAATTACACAAACTGAACTGAAATGAAGAGCAAATGAACTAGATGGACTTCAGATTAAGGATTGATTTCCTTCATCTTGTCTTGATTGGCCCATTTGAGTTGTCACATAAGCTAAAATACCCCAAATATCATCTCAAATGTTAAATATCCTCTCACCAAGTCTGAAAATTGGCACCAAAATTCAAGTATGGAGCCAAATTACAAACAGGTTTCATAGTTGCGCCAAAACCAAAAGTTCAAAAGAGTGCAAAGTTCTTTCTACTATAAATACAAGGGGTCATTTATTAGGGTTCATTTATTAGCACATGTCCAAAAAACACTTTTCACAGAAACACAACACAAAAAAATACAGAATCATCCAATGAAGAATCTCACCAACTTAGAAAGATCTAAAATTATTGAAACAATTTTAGAAAACAGCAAAAATGGTATACCAGACTATGGTATAATGTTAACACTGGCAAAAAGGTACTCAGTTTGCAGGAAAACAATAACAAACCTTTGGAATATAGCAGAGGCACAAAGGCAAAAAAGCATACAGGTGAATGTCAACAGCAAAAAGAAAGGATGCAGGAAAATTGGGAAGCTTGTGTTAGATATTGAGAAGCTCAAGTCAATTGATCTTCTCAGTAGGACAACACAACACTCGCTTTCTACAAAGTTAGGGGTCAGCCAGTCAACAATTAATAGATGGGTGACATCAAAGCAGATCAAATCTCATACAAATGCTATCAAACCAGGTTTGACAGATAACAACAAACTTTCTAGATTAATTTTCAGTCTAGCACATTTAGAGTATCATGAATTAACAAAACAAGTGATTTTCAAAGATCAAAGCAATATCATTCACATGGATGAGAAATGGTTTTATAGAACTAAAACTTCTACAAGGTTTTATTTGGCAAAAAATGAAATTGAACCTCATAGATGTGTCCAATCTAAGAACTTCATAGAAAAGGTGATGTTTATGTGTGTTGTAGCAAGACCCAGGTATGGGTCTAATGGTGAAGTATTATTTGATGGGAAGATAGGCATTTGGCCTTTCACTGTCCAAGTACCAGCAAAAAGAAGCTCAAAAAATAGAGTTGCTGGAACAATGGAAACAAAATGCATAGAGTCAATAAACAAAAATGTGACAAGAGACATGGTTATAAACTGTGTTTTGCCATCTATAAAGGCTAAATGGCCTACTAATGAGAGTAAGCATATTATTATTCAACAAGATAATGCTCGTCCACATTTCAATAATGATGATCCAGAATTCAAAGAAGCAACAACATCAGATGGATGGCAGATTGAATTAAACTATCAAACCCCCAATTCACCAGACTTGAATGTCTTGGATTTGGGGTTTTATAGGTCTATCCAATCTCTTCAACAAAAGAAAAGGGCTACCAAGTTGGATGAACTTATAGGAAACACACTCATTGCATATGAAGAACAAGAAGTTCTTAAACTGAAGTATGTGTGGTCAACATTACAGGCATGTATGCTTGCAGTAATGAAAAAGAAAGGTGGCATAGATGACAACACCAAATTGTGTCGTGTTTAGTAGTATTTATTAGGTATGTTTAGTATACTTTTTACGGGTCGTTAGCATCGTTTTATGCTAACCTTAGTCCTTGTAATTATGTTGTTATTTAGTATTTTTTAGTCAACTTTTAGAGTCAAACCCGGAAGTCAACAAAAGTCAAAGTCAAACCCGAGACCCGAGACCCAAACCCGACAATTGGAGTAGGCTACAAGAAAATCATCAATGTAAGAAGAGCAAGTCCAAAGGGTCAAGGGAAGTCAAGGCGAGACTAGCATTCAAAGGGGTCAACGAAAGTCAAGGCGGGCGTAGAAGAGTAAAAACTGGCAGCATGAAACGCTGCCAGCTGCCAGCATCCTGGTCTCAGACAGGTGTTCCTTCATTCTCCGTCTTGTCATTTTGAGGCCCATTTCTCAAGACCCTAGGTTTCCTGAGCCAAGGGTATAAAAGAGCCAAATTGTAGAGAGAAAAGGAGGCAACATTCCACAACAAAACACGTTAGAATTCTCTCAATCTTTGTTCTTCATTTTTGGCTTGTAATTTGGTTGAACTTTATTTTGGGTTGTAATACTTGGATTATGGGTAGCTAATCCTCCATTTCTTAGTGTAATTGGAACAAGTTCTCATCTTTTAGCATTGTAAGACTCTTGAACCTCTTCCTCTCTATTTAATACCATTTTCTCATGTTTAAATTACATTGTTGAATGAATTATTGTTGAGACTAACCATCTTAGCAAGTGTTTGTTTAATTAGTGCTTTGTCTAGATAAATTTGGTTGATTTGTCTTGATATTATTGAAGCAACCTTGAAAGATTGTAACTTTGGTTTAAAAGTTGGAATCTTTTGGGTGGAATTTGGTATATTGTGTGATTAGAACATAGTTTAATGTTTTATTACATGATTCTAGCTTGTTTCTTTGGTTTTAATCATAAAGCTTTCATCTTTGATTTGGGCTCATGGTTTAATGGGTGTAAATTGGGTTGTAAAGGGTCATCCTTGTTGATTTAATCCTTGGTTGACTAATTTCTTGGAAACTTGTATTAGATAATTAGAGAAGATAGGAAAGGAAGAGTCTTTACTTTGTTAATTGTTGGGAATTTGGGAAAATTACACTAAGTTGTTTCTCCATATTTAAATATTTGAATCTTTAGTTTTAGTTGGTTATTTTAGACTTGTTAATGAATTTCTCCAATCAAACTTTCTCCCTATATGTTATCGTACATGTTTCTCATTGTGAATATCATAGCTTGTAATTAATTTAAGCTTTTGTCTTAATTAGTGTCTTAATTTGTGATTAGAGTAATTAGTTTGTTAATTGGTTTTTAGCAAGAGTCTAGATTAGTTCATTTAGTTAATACCGCCTTCTCTTGGGTTCGACCCTATTCTTACCATTTTACTACCTTTATTTAAGATAGTTTGTGTTTGTTTAGGAGTTATAAATTGTTATTTAATCGTAGCTAATTAGCGGATTTAACGACACGCGGATTAGCCTCGTCAAATTTGGCGCCGTTGCCGGGGAAGGCAATATAGCTAAATATCAAATTGAAACTCTTGTTAGTGTCATAACTTGGTTAGATTATTTTTCAAATTTTCTTAGCTTATAGGTTACTTTGTGTTGAAGTTACTAATTTGTGTTGTGGAGTTGTTTTAGAGTTTATGCCTAGGTCACAAGAAGGAATTGGTGACCAAGATATTGATCCATCTTCAAGTAGCATATCAAATTGGTTATTTTCAAATCCCCTTTATAGGAGACCTTTTTGGAGGGAACCTAGTGAAGAGGAATTGGAAAATAATACTTTTCAAGAACAACCGGAGGAAGTGTTTGAGTGACCACCTAGGATACCATCTCCATTTAACGTTCTTTACCCACCTAATATGGCGGAGGATAATAGGACAATCGGTGAGATTCGGGCAAGGAACTTTGAGGAGCAACCACTTTGTATTGCATATCCTCCCATGGGGGATGTGAACTTTGAGCTTAAAGGTTTCTTCATCCACAACTTGCCTAGATTCCATGGCATGGTGGGGAATGACCCTAATAGACACTTGGATGAATTTCATATGATTTGCCAAGGTGCTATTCCCCAAGGAGTGACCGAGGATCAATTCAAGTTGAGGGCATTTCCTTTTTCTCTTCAAGATGCCGCGAAAGAATGGCTCTTTTGCCTCCCGGCTCACTCCGTTACCACTTGGGTGGGCTTGAAGAAAACGTTTCTTGAAAAGTATTATCCGGATTCAAGACACAATCACTCCAAGAAGCTTATCACTACCACTGAACAAGAAATGGAAGAAACCCTTTATGATTATTTGGGAGCGTTTCAAGAGTCTCGTGGCAAGATGCCCATACCATGGCATGTCGGGAGATGATTTGTTGACGGCTTTCAATGAGGGGTTGTGCCAAAATGACCAAAGAATGATCATTGCCGCCACTGGAGGTGGAATTGATACCCTTAATGTGGCCGAGGCCAACAATATTATTGAAAAATTGGCAATGAACACAAGAAGCTATGAAAGAAAGATTGAAAGGGGAGGAAGCTCTAGGAATGTATCCTCCATGGAAAATCCTTATGCATCTCAAAACAACATGATAATGCAAGAAATGTGTGAACTTAAAAGTATGATGTAAAACTTGGTTGTTAACAAAGGTAACTCATTCTCTCAACACCCCGACCCAATTGAATGCTCATATTGTGGGGGTGACCATGCCACCAACACATGCTACATCATGATTGAACAAGGAGCAACTATGGAAAGTGTTAATGCTATGGGGTATGGGAATTACAATTCAAGGAACCCAAGTGGTGGGGGAATGTACAACCAAGCGGGGAACCGTGACCTTTTGGGATGGGGAGGGGATAAGTCTAAAAGCTTTGAAAACGGTCAATTCAATCACTTGAGAGCCCAAAATCCCACCCAAAACCGGAACTCCAATTTCCAACAAAACCCACAAAGAATTTACAACAATCAAAGGCCCAACAATTCAAATTTCCCAAGCAACTCTCAATCTTAAAACAATGCTCAAAGACAATCGAACCAAGGCCCCATTCAAGGGAATTCTTCTTCTCAAGGGAACTTGAGTGATATTTTGCAAACACTCCTTGCCAATCAAGAAAAAGATAGGGAGGAAGCAAGGAGAGTGCAAGAGGAGGCAAGGAGAGATAGAGAAGAGGCAAGGAAGAATAGGGAGACAAACAACCTTAGGGTAAGCAACTTGGAAACCCAACTATTCCAAATGGCCTCCAATATGTCAAAATCTCAAGCCTCAAGCTCCATCTCAAATCATCCCACCACCTAGGGAGAATGCTAGTGCCATGACCTTGAGGGGAGGCAAGGAGTTGGAGGTACACCCCCTTGGAAAAGGCAAGGAAAAGATGAAGAACCTTGAGATGGAGACCTTGGAAATTGAAGACCAAGGAGAGTTAGTAGTTGGTCATGAAGATGGGAAAGGGACATCCACGAGCAAGGACCCCAAGGGAGACACTTCGAAGATGGGTAAAGACATTATTGATGATAATGAAGTAGAGGAATACATACCGGAAGTCCCATTTCCTAGTGCTTTGATAAGCACAAGGCAGTATGACAAGGAGACTGACTTGTATGAAACTTTCCAAAAATGTGAGGTAAACATTCCTCTTCTTAATTTGTTGAATAGTGTCCCTAGGTATGCAAAGTTCTTGAAAGAACTTTGTACACCTAAGAGAAATCCTAAGAAAGGAACCCATAGGGTTAGGGTGAGTGAGTATGTTTCGTTAATTTTCAAACAAAAATTACCAAAAAAATGTGGAAACCCGGGCATGTTCACCATCCCTTGCACCATTGGAGGGCAAAGTTTCAAACGTGTCATGTTAGACCTTGGAGCCTCTGTTAACGTCATGCCCCTATCCATATATGAGACCCTATGCTTAGGACCTTTGTCTAAGACCGAGGTGGTTATTCAATTAGCCGATAGGTCTAGTGTCTATCCCAAAGGCTTAATAGAGGATGTGCTAGTAGAGGTAGATAACCTTGTCTTCCCAGCGGACTTCTATGTTTTAGATATGGAGTCTAGTTCAAGTTCCACTCCCCTCCTCCTTGGTAGGCCATTCATGAAAACCTCTAAGACCAAGATTGATGTTTCAAACGGATGTTTGACAATGGAGTTCGAGGGAAAGAGATTGACCTATAATATCTATGACTCTATGAGACACCCTAGTGATGTTCAATCTTGTTTCTTCTTAGATATTTTCGAGCCTTTGGTGCATCAAATGTACAAATTTTGTGATAGGGACCCACTTGAGGTGGCCCTAACTAATAATGTGGAAGAGTAGGGTTTGCGTTTGTTGTTGTCCGATGTGCAGGAACAGCTCAAGGACTTGGAGAGAGAATAGCCACTAGACACTTATGAAGAACTCAACATCATCGAGATGCTAAAAACAGGGCACTTCAGTGGAAAACGCTGGCAGCGCCACACGACGCTGCCAGCATCCCCCAGCGCCGGCAGCGTCCTGGTCTGGAAAACTTATCCGAGCTCTTTGCTTTGAGCATACCACTCCACAAGCCCCTCCCTTCAATTGTGAAGCCCCCGAAGGTCGAGTTGAAGACCCTTCCAGTCATCTAAAGTATATCTTCTTAGGAGACAACCACACCCTACCTCATATCATCTCAAGCACACTCAACGAGGACCAAGAGGGCAAATTGGTAGCATTACTTCACAAACATAGAGATACATTTGGGTGGAGCATAGCAGACCTCAAGGGAATAAGCCCGGTGACTTGCATGCACAAGATAAGACTTGAAGTGAATGCCAAACCGGTCCGACAACCCCAAAGTAGGCTCAATCCACCAATGGCGGAGGTAAGGCAAGAGGAGGTGATTAAACTTTTACAAATGGGCATCATCTGTTGGAGTAAGTGTCCTCAACAATAGTGCAATTACATAATTAAATCTCAATAATAAGAACACTAAGGGATGATAGGTATTATAGTCAACTGGTCAACATTAATCAGTAACGATTGGCTTGCTAGAGTTTGACGTTACTGTCGTATGACTGTGGTGATCAGTTGATCCCTTAAGGTCACACCTATAAGACCATTCCCTTAATTGTAAAGTTAATTAATTGTATATCGATACAGATTAATTAAATCCTTAAAAATGAACAAATTTTATTTGTAAGTGAAAATTTATGTCTTATTGTAATAAGATTAAATAAGACGCAATTTTTGTAATTAAAATGTTATATTACTAAAATTGATTATTGTTTATGAAACAATTTGAGATAAGAATGATTAGTTGATTATAATTACAAAGGGTTATAGATTATATCAACTGGACTTAATGTGACCCATTTTATATATGTAATTATGAATTACTATTTATTTTGTTGCGTAATGTGAAATGATATTTAATTTGTTAAATATACATTTATTTATCCTAAGGACATGTGACATGGTATATGACATACCACATTACAAATGACAAAATTACAAAAATAAAATGGAGTCCATTTTATGTGGGTGTGCCGTTTTTGGGCATTATTTAGGTAAATATGATTATTTTTAATTGTTAAAAACATCACATAATACCTACATGCCTAGACCTTGGCCTAACATTTTGATAAGAACAAAAGTTGAGCATGCTTGGGGCTCCCCAAGACATTCATGCCGGCTCACCCACCCCCACAACCCTATGAGAATAAGTTCTCATTTTGGCAAAAGATTATTCATTCTTAAAAAATCTCCTTATCTCACTAACATCTCACATAAAAGAGTTTATGAGTATTTTGTTCTAAAGTCTAGAATCTTCAATATATGTTACTATTGTAGTAATATTATCAAGATTAGATTTTCTTTTTAAGGTCACTAATAATATTTCTAGTAAAATTATTATTGGTATTAAGGGATAGTCTTGGGTGCAATCAATAGGAGAGTTTGTACTATTGAAACTAGGAGTTCATCCTCAACATCTAAGCTCAAGAACAAAGTAGGAAGGAGTCCTATTTTGTGCCCAATTTGTTATAAGATCAATGTAAGGAAAAGTTTCTTCCTATCTTTGTATTTTGTTATGCATGCATAAGATCTTTATAGTTTATGAGTAAACTAATTGTAATATGATATTAGAAATGTCTAATATTGAGTTTTCGAAACTAACAAGCGGTATCAAGAGCCTTGGTTGTTGCATGCATAATCGATTTTTAGTTTTTTCGAGTTATTGTAACTTAAAGAAAACTAGTAATTTGTGTTTTATAAGATAAAATCACAAAGTTATTTACATGTCAGTATATTCTGGTCCTAATATTATTTTAGGTCATTTTGATGATTTATGTAAATTAATATTGCTCAAATATGATTTTTAGTGTTTTTAGTACATTTTAATGAGTAAAATGATGTTTAAAATGCTAAAAGTAGTTAGACTTATCTTCTGACCTTGAAATTTTTACACAATATCACACATCCATTTTACTTACTTTATGTAAACTTTCGTGTGAATTGGACTTATTTCGTATTATTTACGATTTGTATATGATAAAATAAAATAAATAAAGGTCGAATGGTTAAAACTACTTCCGCTTTGAATCTGACCATGAAATTTTATTATGTTGTCACATGCATGTTTTCCTGCTAGACTGGAAAATTTGAGACGAATGTGATTTGTCTAGCATGATTTATGAATTTTTAATGTAAAAATGGCATAAATAATGACTTATTTAGTAAATATAGCTAAAATAAATTTATGTTAAGAGAAAAAATTTTCCTGGTTGAATAAATATCCCAAATTCCAGATCTAAAGTTGAAAATTTAATATGATTAATTTTCTCATGCTTTATGTTTTTATTTGATCAAACCGATAAAGCGCAACCGTTTTTTCTCAAAACCGATTCAAAATTTTTAAACCATGATTTTTGACATTATGAGTGTCATGGAAATGTTCCAGAATGTACAAAAATTTAAAATTCAAATTTTGAAATTATTGTAATAAAATTTGGATTTATTTGATTAAAATATGATTTTAAAAGTCTAATTATGAGCAATTAAATAACAACAAGTTGAATTATTGTCAAAAATTGAGTGATGACTAGTTTTTGAGGCCTAAATCAGTTGGAATAATTAACTTGGACTTAAATATGATTTAAGTATTGTTTGGTGATTTTAAAATGTTATTATCACGCATTTCCATAAAATCGGGTTATATTCGATATAAACCGTTAAATAGGGCGATTTGACATTTAAAATGAGCATGTTTTATACATATTATGATGCTGCATATTTATTGTGAACGTCATATTTTGGTTTATGTAATTTGGAATTATGTAATTTTATCTTGTATGGCCTTAGTTTTAATCGATATTGCCCGAAGGGAATATTGATTCGGTTGTAATTTTGTTGATCTCGTATCACTTTTATTGTATTATTTTATTTTACAAATGTATAATAGGAAATTATTGTAATTTTATTATATATATTTTGTAATTATTTTATTACGGAGTTTCCCAAAGACGGTGCCATTCGGAAAGAAGTTCCGAGAGAGAGACAGTGACCTTGGGAGGCATGCTTAAGAAGTTCAAGGGACCAAAGGAGTTGGTTTCCGAACTTGTAATAGATTATATGATTTTCTATTCTAGGAAAGGCCATACTAGGAGTTTTATTTTATGCTTGCATTTTACTTAATATGTTTGCATGCATTATTGCCAAATCGCCATAACATAACATGCATATTTTTATCGAGTATTCGACCGTGTCAATTAAAATTATCATTAATTCATCGATTTAGTTCACTTAAACGAGATAGATAATAAATTGTCATGACCTCTCATAATAAATAATTGAGATCAAGCCTTACCAAATGTAGAACTCATGAATCCCAATTTCGCAAGGAAGTAGGCTCGGCTCACCGGGGTGCTAAACTTGTTACGTTGGGTAAGTGGGGTAATAAATGTTATTATTTCGAAATTTGGATTGAGCTCAACGGAAGTAGTCGCGACCGTAGCCGCATGTGTTCCGGGCTTAAGATAAATATTAAAGTAATATTATCGACCGAGAGTTCTAATGTAGAATCAATTAAAGAGTTAATCCACCGAATTATGTTAATGAGGGATGAATCGGCTTACCGTGCCCAAGTTGATATGAATTTGGATCTCGGAATCATTTATAATAGTTGGGTAGAGGTCACTATTTAAATGCTAAACTTGTTTAAAATGTTTACAAGTATATTTAAAATGATAAATGTTGACATTTCCTTTATGTCTAAAAATTTGTAGTTAATATTGTTTAATTCGCAATGGCAAATGCTAATTCATCCACCACCACCTATGCTCCAAATCTCAAAAATGTCTCATGGCTTCGATCCTTCATGGATCGATGGAAGTTAGAAAAGAATGGCGCTAATTTTACCGATTGGGATATGCAACTTCATTTGGCCGCGGAGGGTGACGACAAGTTTCGTTATCTTACCAAAGCCTCTCCCGAAACACCTAATGAAAGGTCAACCGCCGCCGCAAGGCAAACCTATGAGGCTTACCACAAAGAGTCTGCCGCGATCAAAAACATTTTGATCTTCTCGATGGAGGCCGATCTTCAAGGGAGTGCCATAAGATGAGCACGGCCTATGAGATCTATGCCAAGCTTGTGACCATGTTTTTCACAAGCTCCTATGATCTTACAATATGAGACAGCTTCCACATTATTCAACATGAACCTAAAAGAGGACCAAAAGTTAGTCCTCATGTACTCAAATTGATTGAGCATGTTGAGACTCTTAAATTGCAAGGGGTGACCATTCCCGAACAACTCGTTATCGACCGAGTCTAACATTCCTTGGGGAAAATCAAAGCATATGTGAAGTTTAGGGTAAACTACAATATGCATAACATGAAAAACCTCTCTTCATGAATTGCACAAGATGCTTGTGCAAGCTGAGAGAGACATGGAGCTAAATGTTAGCACCTCCAAGGATGTACTCCATATTAATAATAAGAGCAAGGGGAAGTTCAAGAAAGGTGGTAGTATAAAGAAGAAGCCCTCCCCCTTCAAAGGAAAGGGAAAAAGCTATTGAGAATAGCTCACCCAAACCTAAGAAAGGTGCCTCAACCGAGGACAAGTGCCATTATTGTAATGGAATAGGGCATTGGAAGGGAAATTGCACTAAATATCTAGGAGATATCAAAACTGGAAAGATGTCTCAGTTGGTAATTTATCCCTATCGTTTATGTTATGATCTCAACTTTGGTATATAGATACGAGTTGTGATTCTTACCCTATTTAATTGTAATTAGGGCATCCTAGCAAGGATAAAGGCAAGGACAAGCAAGCCTAATAAGGCTCTTCAATGGAAGCTAAGGTAGCTACCCATGATTGATGACCTATGGAAGCTTGGTCTCATTTTGAATTGTCTATATTTTGGGATGTATTTTGAGACATTGTTCTTAGAACTTTTATAATTTCCTTGTTTGACATGGAAATTTGTTTAATTCCTTTTATTGACATTGGTTGTAATTGGATTTAGTGACTGGGTTTTCAACCCAAGTCACTCGGTTTGTTGAAACTTTTAGTTCTAAGAACTTGTCATCATACTCTTCTTGCACTAATAACATACATTGTATCGACTCAAATTGATCATGTTAGTATTATGATGATTGGATCATTATAATAAGTTCAAAAGCTAAGAATTCGATTCTCATTTTGAAATATCAACTGTTAAGTCAAATTGAGTTATTGAACTCAAAGTAGGGAGTCTACCAAACCAATTGGCCACACCATTTATAAAGATTGTAATTGACATGAATATGAGTTCACCTCTTTAGCTTATAGAACTAGTCTATTTTGAAGCTAAGATTCGATGTCTTTACGATAAAGTCTTTAGTAGATCACTTAAGGTCATGTTGTGATACTTCTACCTCCCTCACGAGTATAAGTACAAAATTGTTTGTGGCTCATAAGGCTATCTTTAAAGAAAATAATTGTATTTTTCTAAAAATAGAGTGGGAGAAAATAAGCCACAACGAAAAACTAGTTAGGAACTAGTGAGTAAACCAAAAGAAAATATTCTTAGGTTAGACTCAAGACTAGTGAGGAGACCAAAAGAAAGAGTTCTTAGGTAAATCCTTAGACTAGTGACGAGACCAAAAGAAAATGTTCTTGAAATAATAAGATTATGATATATGAAGTGGAAGCACCTAGAAATTTTAAAATTCGATTTTCTAACATGAGAGACTTATGAAACTAAATGGAATCGATGCAAAGGAATGATGTTTTTGGAGTTGTCCAAAAATCATTCTATAAACATGACGATGTTTTTAATGAATTTGTTGGGGAAAGTGCTCCACAGTTAGTGCAATAACATAAATAAATCTCTATAGGTTCACAGGGTATACTTTGTATTGTAATCAGTTGATTAACGTTTATCGAGAACGGTTGGCTTGCTAGATAAGTTTGACGTTATTGTCATACAGATGGCGGTGATCAACTGGTCCCTAAAAGTCACACCTAAAGGATGTGATTGAGAGATGTGATTATTTGAGAAAATAATCATATTGATGCCTTATTAAATGACTAAAAGGTTAGTCGGTGTTTTTGACTAAAAGGTAAGTCAATGTGATGATAATATAATTATTTAATAACGATTAAATAATGTTAGCTAAGACGAATTAACTGTAATTCGTAATTAAATATAAAATGTTATATTTAATTGTTGTATATAATGTAAGCTAATTAAACATAAACCGTTATAAT